>JAMZAV010006018.1:0-54723 GCA_024449915.1 Sweltsa coloradensis | reverse complement strand
TCATATGTATCGTAGATTGTGTGTTAATCATTTGACATCTATATTTAATAGCAAGCTGCACATTTTAAGAACTGACGAGTCTACTCTTGACTGAACACTATGCATACGTTTGAAAATCACTAGACATCTCCCAGTGGGTTTGATTTACATTTGTACCTAAGTCAATTAGGCCTATATAGCTGAAAATTGCCATTGCAATTGCACATTTGGAAACTTAAAAATACTTGCAATAGTTTTCTTGCACAGAACATCTAAGGAAGTTACTGCTGATTTTTTGTTAGGATCAAATCTTCGGCAGTGTTTAATTAATTTTACAAGTAAAATTCTGCAGCAGGTATGGCAGCTAATTGATTGTTAATTTTGAACAGTTATGTACTTTTATAGAGAGACATAAGAACAAGAAAAATGAAATGGAAATATATTTATTTTTTGTCGATTAGGTGATGGCTTCATCAAATATTTTTGTTTTACATTTTACATTTTACAAGTTAACCCTCTGGAAAATGTCTTTAATGAGATTTAATTATGACAGGGACACAATGAAGAAGTATGTTGGTCATTGTTTGGTCGTCGATGGTGTAGGAAGAAGACAGTCAAGATGAAAGTGAAGTAGATTGTGCAGAGGAAGAAAAAGAAGACGTGGGAGATGTGGGAGAGGCTTCGATAAGCCCGGGGGGCCAAGAATGTGGTGGGACCCTCCCACCCCCTACTCGACTTCAAAGTTGGAAATTGAGTTAAATATCGATTAATTTATTGTAAGTATTTATGGCCTAGACGCACTTGATTACCTGAACAAATTTTTAGTAGACATACAATTACTAGGGAAACACCAAAGTCGTTGTCTAACGAGTGAGTGAGCCAAGTGTTGAGTACCCGGGAACATCCCCTCTCCTCCCCTTTACCTAAGGCTGGATCGAGCCCAGTATGGGGAATGATACCGAGTACTCAACACATGGCTCACTCACTCCTTTAACAACGACTTTGGCGTTTCCCCAGTTATTTAAATTGAACATTTAAAATGCGAATAGTGTTCAACACGTATTAGCGTAAAACATTAACAAATTTCCAAGATGAAACAAAATCACCTAATTTTTATTTCCCATTTAACACCCCTCAAAAAAAATATGTGGTTTTAAAAATATAAAAAAGTTCGAACTAACGGGCATTGAACCCCCACCCTCCGTGCGGTAGACTAAATGCTTACCACTGTGCCATGTCAGCCACGCAGATCTCGTCCCGCTAGCTGCTACTAAACAAATGCTATCGATAATTTAAATATCATATTTTTATTTATTGTAGGCTTAAATCGCAATGGATCTTGCTGATTTTGTTAACAGTTCTCAGTAAACTCGTACCGGATGTCTGTTTAAAATTTCAGCGAAATCTGTTCAGCGGTTCGGCTGATTTTCGACGTACAGACAGACAGAATCACAGAATGAGAGCCGTTTAAGTTGAATGGAGACACTCGGTCGCTCCGCTCCCGCGTTTAAATTATTAATTGTGTGGCTCGTTGCTACTATGGCTTCAAATTTATCGCTAGCATGTACCAGTTTTTTCCGGCGTTTAAGATGAAAGTCCAGAAGCAGTCGCCACCATTTTTTCTTCTGCTTAACAATTTGTGTACATGCAAGCCACATATTTCAAAAGTTTCGTCTCGAAATGCTGAAAAGGTTCCGCCCGGTGTCCACTTTAACAGCGGCGACCGGAAGTCGATTAAATATAAATCAATACATAAATTGTATTTAGAGTCTACCCACTCAGTTATAATACTGAGTGGGGGTCAGTAAATCAAAGCGACCAAGCCAAGCCAACCCTGTAGGCCCCGACGCAATAGACGAGTGAGCGATATTTTTAATAGGAAATATAGCAATCAGTGGTATGGACAGTGCGAACACCCGCGGATCAACGCCAGAATCAACAAGGCCGATTCAGAACTCTGAATTTGTATGTGCTTCGTTGCTAGGACAGCTCCAAAGTCACCGTTTACAAACTCCTAAGACAAGAACTGATGGACTTAAGTCCAAATCAGAAGTTAGAAAACTCCTGACTTTGGTGGGAATCGAACCCTGGACCTTCTGCATTGGAAGCAGATACGCTAACCACAAGACCAACGAGCCACACAAACCAACTTTTTGATTGTTGTTGTTATTGTAGTTGTAGATATCATTTACACATTTGTACACCTTTTTGATGGTATATTCTACACTATCAATTAAAAATGCGCAATTCTTTTTTTTTATTTTGGTCTTGTAAGTGTGATCACACACATAACAAAAACTTGTAAAAATACACCAAACCTTACACTCTCAAAAGAAACGAGATCCAAAAAAGGGCCAAGCCCATCTACCCTTCCACATTTGCGCATTCTTAATTCATAAACGTACAGTGTCCCGTAACAACATTCTTGAAAAGCTTGGCAAAATAGAATTTGCAATTATTCATTTAAACGTAATAGTTCATCCAAGTTCTTTTTTTCTGATTAATTTTAATGTAATCCTAATATCATGCAAATTCTATTTTGACAAGCTTTTCGAGGATGCTGTTATGGGACACTGTACGTTCATGAATTAAGAATGCGCAAATGTGGAAGGGTAGATGAGCTTGCCCCTTTTATAGATCTAATTTCTTTTGAGTGTGTAAGGTTTGGCTGTATTTTTACAAGTTTTTGTTATGTGTGTGATCTCATTACTTTTTCAAGTTTCACTGCAAAATTATTTGTTAACATAACATATAATAATTTTATCAAAGTTGATTTAATTTCTATGGTATTACCAATTAATAGGATGTAAAATATCTAGTGGTCCAAAGACTTGCTTTTTGTAAACAATGTAGTCTTATCATTGTCAAGTAACTTGTTGATTATTTGGAAAGGCTTATATTGAAACCTTTATTTGCAAGCCTTCCAGCAAACTTTTTCATCTTTTTCTTTCAAAAGACCCTATATCACTATAACCTTAATGTCCATGTAAAATACTAGGAAAACGCTAAAGTCCTGTCGCGTTGTTGAGCGAGCACCGGTACGTGCAATACGACTCAAGTACGACATTCCCATAATTGAGCGAGCGAAGCGAGCGTCTCCACTTGACTCTTATGGCTCGAATGTCTGTCTGTTTTTTTTTTTTTTTTTCCTGTTACTGCTTCGATACAGGTCGCACCGTTTCTCTGATCAACCTGAAATTTTTCACGCATGTACATACTACCTAGGCGGGTTGCTGTATAGTTTTTGAACAAAATCCAATTGTTGGTTATAAAAAATAAAAAATAAAAAAATAAAAATGTTCTGATCGTTATGAAATTTTGCAGGGTCAATAAGTACACCATTCTCTCCTATTTTTCAAATTTTCAGCTAAATCGGTCAAGAGGTTAAAGACTTATTGGTAATCATAATTCGAAAAATGATGCTAAAAAATGAAGGAGGCAGTGAAGATACAAAGATACACTTTAGAAGGCATGACGTGAATTAGTACAATCCAAAGATGTTGGAATAGTATACAGTGTACAATGTCAATATCCAGTTAGGCCTACACTGTGTGGTGGGCCTTATGGGAATGTCGTACTCGGGTCATGTTGCACGTACCGGTGCTCGCTCAACAACGCGTCCAACTGAGCGTTTTCCTAGTGTTACATACCAATAAGTCTTTAAGGTCTTGACCGGTTTAGCTGAAAATTTGTAAAATAGGAGAGAATGGATAAAATCCACCGCCATCTAGAGGACCTTGACATCATTTCTTTGGGAAAACTATTTTAACTCTTTGATAACAAATAATACACTGCTTCCTCGATAGTATTTTGATTACTTCTAGGTGGCAGTGCACAGCGAGACTTTTCGTTGCCATGGTAACGTTACTTTTGTTAACCCATTGAGCCATGAGTTGATTTTGCTTATTTTGCCCGTACGGAAGCAGTTAAATTCGTATTACGAGGGATGGCACCCCGCCGCACCCTGTCTACGGGCCGAAATCGCATGAATGCACAAAATTGTAGGCCTAGGCCTATTGTTTTTAGTTCATATGCTTTGTTTTTCAAGTTTATATTCCCGCCAGCCCTAGGCCTAACCCTACTTCTGTCATCATCTTATTTTATCTTGGTTAGAAGCACTCTAGTCTTCATCCACATCATTATTATCGCTTGCATCATTTGCAAGCAAATCAACAACACTTCCTGAATCTCACAATATATCACGCTCATTAGAAATTCAGCACAATCGCCTTCAGATTCGCCATCTCGTAACATTCAGGAGCTTTACGTCAGTTTTATGAAGTAAACAATAGCTGAGAAGCCTATTTCTGTTACGGCGCACCGCCTTGACAATTTGTAGGCCTTCATATTATTTGTAGTCGTCTGTGAAATGGCCGTGGTCGAGAACTAATCGGGGAAAAAACGCAACCACGTCGGTAAAAGAGTCAGCCACCATAAAGTGCTCCTATCTGTGTGAGATTGACTGAACTACGCTGGTTTGGCGCGAATTCAAAGACAAACGGAACGGACACGGAACTGTTCCGTATGTCGGATTTTGGGCCAGACTCGCGGAATACGGAACGGTTCCGTATTCATGGCGCAATGGGTTAAAATGTAATTTCTATCTACACTACTTAAGGTCTTGACCGATTTAGCTGAAAATTTGTAAAATAGGAGAGAATGTTGTACTGATTGACCCTGCAAAATTTCCTAACGATCGGAACATTTTTATTTTTGTATTTTTTATTTTATTTTTTATAACCAACGATCGGATTTTGTTCAAAAACTATACAGCAACCCGCCTAGGTGGTATGTACATGTGTGCAAAATTTCAGGTCGATCAGAGAAACGGTGCGACCTGTACCGAAGCAGTAACAGGAAAAAAAAAAAAACAGACATTCGAGCCATAAGAGTCAAGTGGAGACGCTCGCTCAATGAACGTTGTAGCCCCACCCGTTTGGTCAGAATCGCGGGCCGATTGAAACTGACGAATTAGACCGTAGCAGTAGCTAACATCCTTTATTTTGAGCATGTTTCAAGCCATTTTTTCACCAAGAAGGAATGCTCTACCCCAACCAAATTTGGCATGTGTTGTCAGGTACTTAAATCCCCTTGATTTTGATAGTTTTTAAGTTCACATCACATTTCACGACGGCTGAGTGACACTTCGAAATCACCCTAACTCTGCTTGCTGTATAAGGTGCTTGAGTGTGTAGCGCACCGCGGCTTGGCTGCGGCGCCCTAACGGCCACCTAGATTTATAAGATTTTACAAAATAAAACCAAAATTTATTCGTATTTAGTACAAAAATGGTTAGTGTAACCATCAATAGGTGTTGGCAATAAGTTATTTCTGGAGGTTTTTTACGAATAATTTAGAAATAGGCATCACGACAAAAAAATGTTCCAAATAAAACATGTTTCTGATTTCAATACCTGTGTTAAACATCCACAAACATTTTGAAATATCTCATCGAATGACCGAGATATAGAAATTTGAATGTTAGCTTCTGTATGTTGATCCAATATGTTATTTTCTTAGTATTCAGGGGAATAAGCAGAAAAAATAGGCAATAAGTGATACAGGCAACAAACAGTCTTGGGGAGGAACGCGTTCCTTTTCTTAGATCAGGAACTTGTAACGTCAAAATTACTATTTCGTGGGAACTTGGAACGAATTTAACGTTCCTTTATAAGTTCCTATCGCCGTCGTTATCACGTCGAATTCCAGTACCTGATATCGTTAACTGCAGTATGAAAAATATATTGTGACATCTTGTGTTTTCGAAAATGGCGCTACCCTCGTCAGATGGCCTGGGACTCATTTTAATAAATAAGAATAATGATAAATTAACTCCAATCACATTTATTATTATTAGGGCTGTGCGAACGGGAGATTTCAATTCGAGTCGAGTACGAGTTCGAGTTCGAGTTCAGTCAAATGTTCGGTTTTCGAGTTCAATTCGAGTTCATTTAAAAATTAATTTATAATGATGTTAGGCCTAATTATTTTTTATTTTATTTTATAGATATTTATTTTATTTATATTTAAATCGAGTTTATTTCCAAATTGAGAAAATGTATTCTCCATTTCAGACTTTCTACTAGGCCTATCAAACAAATTCTTCAGTTTTAAAGCCTAGGCCTACCTTCTGGGTTAAATATTTTTGGTTATGGAGACCTAGGGCCTAGCTAGGCCTACAACTAACCTTGGTTTGAAGAGTGCCATAGGCTAGGCCTAGTGCTGGGTGCATTTTGGTATGGCAATGTGAGTTTGTAAGCCTAGCTAGGGCCTAAGATCGGTAAAATATACTAGGCCTAATCTTGGCCAGAAGAAATCCTGGCAACTAGGCTAGGCTAGGCCTACTAGCAATTGTACTGTGCTACTAGGCCCTACCTGTTGTCACTGGTACTGTCACGCAGTGTTGTTTGAATGTTTACCTGCATTGTGACAAGTGTTCCATCTCATGAATATTTCAAAATTGTATTTTATGCTAGGCCTATGCTTTAGAGAAGAAATTACGCCTAAGCCTAGCCTAGTCCGCCGCAAATTTTTACGAATCATCTGGTTGCTCTGCTCTCGCCTCGTGAATCGTGGCCATTTTTGTTGTCAACATACATCTCGGACACAAAAGTGGTGATACACGGTAGACGTGAATGATTTCAGAAAACAGCCAATCAACGCTCGCATGTGACGTATGACTAGCTCCAATTGGATCTCGCAAAGTTCAGCCGGCCAATCATAACGAGTTTCAGGTCAGAAGGAGTTCGACTATCGTGTATCACGAACTTTGCCGCGTGTGCTGCTATCTAACGGAGGAAACACGTAACTTTTGACGGGTCGGTAAATGAAAATGCTGTTTTTACCGACGCTCGAATATTCGAGTTCAAAATAAATGAAACTCGAATTTGTTCGAACTCGCCGTGAACTCGACTCGTACTCGAATATTCGAGTACTCACACAGCCCTAATTATTGGATGAGCGTAGCGAGCGAAGCGAAGATTCCATTTCACTACACTGGAGAAAAAAATCCGGAATGTTTTTTTTTTCTTTTTTTTTTTGTATTTTTGTGTGTCTGTGAACACGATTCCGGCTAAACCAATACTCCAATTGCGATGAAATTTTATGGAGGTCTATGAAATCTCTAAACGAAGAACTGCACGGAGGGAAAAATCGATCAAAAAATTATTTCTCATAAAAATCGCAATTTTACGATTTTTTTCGATTTTTAAAAAAATTCTTGGACTTATAACACCTACATGCTTTATCCCATTGTAATGATTTTTTTACATAACCTTAATTTTATGAATTAATATATTCGTGTGAAATTTGAGCGCAATCTAAAAATCATTTCTCATGATAATCGCAATTTTACGATTTTTTTCAATTTTTAACATTTCTTCGACAAATAAAACCTACATGCTTTATCCGATTGTAATGATTTTTTCACAGAACTTTAATTTTATGAATTTATATATTCGTGTGAAATTTGAGCGTAATCGAAAAATTATCTATTAAAAAAATCGCAATTTTACGCTTTTTTCGTTTAAAAAAAATACGCTCATCCATCAACGCGGCGGGACTTAAGCGTTTTCCTAGTTATTTAAATCAGTGATGGTCTGAGGAACGTGAAAGGAACTAAGTTCCTTTTTGAGGAACGAAGAACGTTTTAGAACGGGGAACGTCTTAAGTTCCTTTTTAGGCAGAAGTAACTTTACTTTTCAAAGTTCCTTTTTGGGGCGAAGGTGCCCAAGACTGGCAACAAACTGTCCAGTTAGATAGGTATGAGTGTAAAGATTAATTTTCGGGGCAGCCTAAAAGTGGAGTCTCCATTGAGTGTCCTCCAGTGAGATCTTAATTTTGAATTTTGATTATTTTTTTACTGAGTTTCTAACCAATTTTTGGCATAATACTATTAAAAATATTTGTAGCGATACGGTTTTACATATCGTCGAAAAATGTAAATTCTCAAAAACAAAATGGCGGCCAATTGATTTTTGAGACATCAATATTTTGTCTGTTATTTTAAGACTGACTGTTATAGATAAGCGTAAAATATTTTATACGCTAATGAACATGACGATAATCAGTTTTAGGGGTGGCCCCAAAATGGTGTCCCCATTTTCTGACCTCATGTGATATTCTACTTATTTAGCATACATTGTGCTATATCTCGATTGAAAAGAATTTACAGCTAAATAAAAAGAATAAAACCAATTTTGAAACTTTATTTAATGTTGCGAATAAAATATCAAACGGATTAGGGCATACAAAAGCTAACAAAATCCAACATGGCGGCCTATTACTTATAGTCCTGCGGCATAGCTGGAGAACCAAGGAATAATTCACTTTATTTATAAAATCATGACATAGGGCATGATGACTGGGCATATACTAAAGAACAGGTGATTCAAGGATATATAAGCCTCTGCAAAAATCTACTCAGGAACATTTTTAAATTTTTAATATTTTTAAATCAAATAACACTCGGTAGCTCAATCTGCAGAAACGCGTAGAAACAGCAATATAATCAAATCCGCGAATAAATAACAAACTATACTTTTGCCGTCCACCTTAGATTTTAAATAATAAAAAATAAATTTTGATTTTATTTTGTAAAATCTTATAAATCGCACTTACTAAGACGCAATAAAAAAAAAATTGCGCATTTTTAATTTATAGTGTAGAATGATTATTCCATCAAAAAGGTGTACAAATGTGTAAATGACATCTACAACTACAATAACAACAACAATCGACTTCCGGTTGGACTGTCAAAGTGGACACCGGGCAGAACTTTTTCAGCATTTCGAGACTAAACTTTTGATATATGTGGCTTGCCTGTACTCAAAATGTTTTAGCACATTCGAGTTCTAGAGCAGCTACAGAACAGAGCTTCTGTACTATGATGAGATAATCTAACCAAACGGCAAATTGATCAGCAAGAATAAAACCACAGGAACAATGAGCCACACAACAGTACCAGTACATTTCCGAATATAGACATTCAAACTGAACATGATATAGTAAAACGTGTTTAGTATATTATTTTTGGGGATGAGTGCAACAGGTACATCTCTACCAACTTCCAAGGGGGTTGGTTATCCATGATAAGAGGCGAGGCTACACGTAACAAAAATTGGAAGCTTTATGCAAGATTTTAACTCGTACGTTTGCAGTGAAGTAAACGGAGCCAAGGCTTGAAATAATCACAAGATTTCAATAGAATTGGGTCAGTGGAAATACTACCACAAATAAACCTTCAGGAACCTCTTGAGCTGAGGAATTTTGACTTCTGCAATAATTTAGAGGGTCATCAAGACAACTAGTAATGTTCAATCTGTTATATTATGCTAGTTTGTAAATGTATCTATTTTTAATTTCAGTGTGGCTTTCAGCTTCCACCTCGAAAAAGATTTGACACATAAATTTGTTTATTTGAATTTCTAATTTTGATTATTGTGGAACTTGAGCTAAACTTAAGAAGATGAAGCTCTTTCCCTTGGAATAAATTCAGTCAAATCTGACATCAAAGTTCTATGTAACCAAAGAACATTTTAAATAATGAGTAGTGTACTGAAGGGTCAGAAGAATACATTTGAAAATTAGCAAAAACATATACTAAAGAAGATTTACTATCAAGTATCAACATAATTTAAATTATAATGCAAGATTCGACATGTTGTTGAAGCTTACCAGGAAGTCTGGTGATCTGGTGAGAAAGCTGCTGGAGATGCCTCAGATTGTGGTGCGGGGTACAGTGAAGGAGCGCTCTAGGGTGGCTGCGGACGGAAGACTGCATGCTGTGGCGACAACCGTGGGCAGCAGCTGGAAACAAAAAACAGGTTTGATGAGTATGACATTCTCAAAGTTGTAAACAAATTAAAGCATAATAAACAAAGAACACGTTGACTGTAAGAAGTTTTGTAGAATTTGTAGGGATGTAAACCGGAAACAGATTTTTTTTTTAAATCCGTGAAAAAATAATTAATTATTTCACGAAATAAAGTAAATTATGTTAAGATGAACAGTGTACTCTGTTTTATTACTTTATGGGACAGTACTACACTACTGTACAAATTTTCCCGCATTAAATTTTAAAGATGACCAACCAAGGCAGTATGAACAATAAGGCCTACTATTATTTGATCTTGATGAAGTATGAATTCAAATGAAGCTTGGAATTGCCTACTACCTCGGTTACCTATTTGCAGGTATTTTATTTTTATTAGAATTCTCCCGGAAAAATCCGGAAATTTTCCGGAATATTTCCAAAAGAAATATTTCCTAGAAATACTTTGGGTCATATTTCCGGAAATGTTTCTGGAAAATTAAAAAAAAAAGCGGAAATTTTACAACACTAAGAATTTGTATTTTGGGAAAATCTTTCAATGGCCAATTTCAAATTAAACAATTGGAAGTCAAATTTAATAAGATAATCAACGCACAACAGACTATAGTCTGACAATACAGGTATTGAGGCGACTTTAAGTGTTCAGTTCACTCACTTTTAACGCAGCTGCGCACAACTTCGGAGGTAAGTTGAGTCTCCGCTTGAAGTAGTTTGAGCTTGTCTGGCGAGAATCTTTTGAAGTCTTGTGGGTGGGCAGACAAGAAGGGACTGTTGCCGGAGAGTCTTGCGTAGCTATTCACCGACTGGTACTGCTCATTGAATTGTGGTTGTCTACGAACAAGGAAATACATTATTAAACTAGGTTACAATCAGTTTTATTTGCCTGGCACCTGTGCCCACCACAACTATATAAGCTGCTGCAGAAGGCAGCAGGAGCTTTTAGATTAGTTATCAGGTAATGTTTTAAGTAATTGTTTGCAAGTTTATAGATATGGTAGTGTGTATTAATTACTTATTTATTTTATTAATTTATTTAAGGTCTATCCTATTCAGTTATTTAAACTGATTCACAAAAGAGGAGAAACAAAAGACAATCTAGAAAAGAAATGTTGATTAAATAAATAACATTGATAGCAATACTAGAAATTTAGAAAAGCTGGGTCCGAACTGGGGATCGAACCTAGGTCCTTTGGTTGTTCACACACATGTCAAAGCTAAATCTCCAAGAGAGTGTACATGTATGTATAGAGGATAAATATTTTACTCACCAGTCTTCTTAAACACAGCGTCAGCTTCTTGGCTCCATGCGACAAGTAGTCTCGCAGGCGGGCGAAGCAGGGGGCACTGCATCCTCGGTTCAAGGTATTTCTATCGATATCCACCGGCTGGTATGTGCATGTAACAATAAAGGTTCCATTAGCATAGGCGAGATGGCATGGCTGTACACGAATCCCATGCGTTAATTAATTAAGTATTTGTAAAAAAATATTTAAAAAATTAAATTAATGAAATAAAATAAATGTAGTGTTGAACTATTTTAATTTTACAACTGACAGGTCTGCTATGTATGAGTAGGGTCATGTCCCTATGATTTCATTATCATAATCGACATGATGATGATTATTGATAATTGATTTCACTTTACGATTGACATTTTCAGGATTCGAACCTGGAACTATCTGTACAGAAAGAAAGGTATGAAATTTACAGAACCACCAAACAATTAGTTATCATAAATCTATTTAATTTAATTTAATTGCAATGGGTGGAAGTGCTGAGTAGGGTCATGTCCCTATGATTTCATTATCATAATCGACATTATGATGATTATTGATAATTGATTTTACTTTACGATTGACATTTTCAGGATTCGAACCTGGAACTATCTGTACAGAAAGAAGGTATAAATTTACAGAACCACCAAACAATTAGTTTATCATAAATCTATTTAAATTTAATTTAATTGCAATGGGTGGGAGTGCTATGCAACATATACAACACAACAGCTGCTCACCTGTATTGACGTCTTCATTGCGCGGCTGGTTGTAGATAGAGGTGCGATGACGTAAGGTCGCGAGGACATTGACCCTCCCCCTCCCAGCAGACGACAGAGACGAGTTGGGTGACAGACTTCAGCTGATGATAAGGGATCTGAAACATACGGACACAAGCATGTTATTATTGCAATCTACATTCTACGCATTATGACCTTGAGTTTTAATTTTATTATTTATTAGTATGTTAAATACTAATTAAAATACTCTACCAGCACGAAGCCTACTCCTACTGAGACTTGAAATACTAGGCGACTAGGACAAACAGCTCCAACTATTCATAACAGAAGATACAAGCTTGAAGCACTGCTTGAAGGCAACAATCGCGTTGTAAATGCACAACAGCTACACCCACCCTATGCAATGGTACAAAGTTAAAAACCAAAGCAACTAAACACGTAATTGAATTTTGAGCAATGCAGCAAGATTAATTTTCACGATTGCTGGATTGGTCACACATTTGAGAGAATGTAGTGACCTGTGAATTTTGACGCGTCACCTAGAAGCGATTTTAAAACAAATCTTTACTTCGAACACATTTAAAACTCACCCTACTCAGGATTCGAACCTACATGCTCCATACGGCAAGGACCACTCAACAAACCGTATGAGCTATCGTGAAGACGTGGTCATTTTCCTTTTAATGAGAATTAAAACGACAATATGTAAAAATTGATTGATTGATTCAGGTCTTTATTTCAAGGCAAATATGATTTCGTGTTTTGAAAGCAGATGTCCACATTCCTCGTCGGACAAGATAAGATAAAACGCAGGCTTGATAGCCACGCGCAGTGCGTGAATGCGTCACTGTACGAGCGATCCCTCAGCCCTGGGTGAGACCTTCGCTTCGGGCGAATAAAACAACTAAAGAGAAAGCGTTTAGGCCTATACATCACAGGCGACAGAATTAAATAACTGTTTTACGTTCATTACGATAGAGCCCACTTCACACTGCCTAGAACTACACACGTTTCAAAACACTGGGACTACGTTCACATTGAATAATAAACAAGAACTAACTTGGCTTCGTGTTAATAAGCCTGACTCGAATTTATACTTTCAAATCCGTTAAATAATTGTGTATCTAAAACAGGTCGCCGTTGACCCTTCAACAGGGAATCATGGACAAGACGCTTGTAGTGCAATGCAATAATCTACCCAAAAAATGGCAAAAATACCTAACTATTTAAAAATCAAAATTTGCATTTTAAACTAACGTAAGCCAAGGATTAATCGTATTTGAAAATGAAATAAGTAGAATTTGAGAGCTATGGAGTTAGATGTTAGATGGAAGATCCGGATGAATCAATCAAAATTTCTGTTGGCCACGTTTATGAATTTCTAACCGTTTCACGTCCCGAGAAAATATTCTAAATCATTTAAAATCTTCTAGTTATGCCTGACTGATGGGCATTACACAACGGAAATTAAATAACAGCAGATGAATTTATAATGGGGGATATAGTGCTATAATAATAAGGTAAATGTTATGGAAGCCGCAGATAAAGTGAGATTGAATGTATAGGATGACCACGTTACTGAATTTCCAACGGTTTCACGTCCCGAGAAAATATTCTAAATTATTTAAAGTCTTCTAGCTTTCCCTGACTGATGGCTATTACAGAACGGAAATTAAATAACAGTAGATTAATTTATAATGGAGGATTCAGTGCTATGATAATTAGGTAAATATAATGGATGCAACAAATAAAATAAGATAGAATGTTGGCAACGAAGCGAGGCTTACCTTGCTGGTGTCCATGGCTGATTTCGACCGGACCCAAGAGAGATATCATTGCACCAAGGACCGGACCGTGTTGTCTGCTTGAAGAACGGCTGGCAACTGACACGGGGAAGGAGCACTGCACAATCTCGCGCGCACATCCTCTGTGACGTAATGAAACCTAAGCAGCCAATCACCATCGCTGCACTCTACGAAAATCGTGAAACGCGCAACTTGATGATTCAAGGACATGTAAATTATTTATGGATTATTCACTACGATGGTAGACGATGATTGAATTTCGTTTGAGATTATTTAACAAAACTAGTCAGTGGATGTTATGAAATATGATCGCCTGGCAAAAGTGCCATAGCCAGGATTCGAACCTACAACTCGATCATCCAATTTTTATTACGAATAACGATTTTATTTATTTGTGTACTCAATATATAGTCCCCTATCTATACCGACAGAAAAACAAATTTTGGAAGCACTTTCTATAAGCTTCATGCGGCTTCATGTATATAATGAGTTATTTATGCATCAGTGCAGTTCAGTTGGTTACGAATAAGAACAACATAATGTGAATATAATGTGTTAGTATTTCCTAGGAAACGCTCAGTTGGACGCGTTGATAAGCGAGCACGTGCTATAGCTAGACCCACATTGCACATTTTTACAAATTTGCGACGTTCGCTGTCCACGGGGTCATGTTTCCAAAATTATTTATTATTGGCAGGGTACTTGGGTAAACCCGTGGGTAAAACTTTACTTTGTGGAAAAAATATACCGCCATCTAGAAGACCTTGACATCATTTCTTTGGGAAAACTATTTTAACTCTTGGTAACAAATAATACACTGCTTCCTCGATAGTATTTGGATTACTTCTAGGTGCCATTGCATAGAAACTTTGTGCAATGACGTAATATAAGCTTTGCTACGTAAAGCTTATGTGCGTCATTGACTTTGTGCGACTTTTCGTTGCCATGGTAACGTAACTTTTGTTATAATGTAATTTCCATCACACAAACTTACCCGGATCAAAAAAAAATTTAAACATATTCGTGACCGGACGGACTTCAAAATGTTTTTGGCCACCTAAGTTTTTGTGCCTTTTATTTTGAAAAAAAAAATTTTCGATTAACTTTAATTTTTTTTTAATTTTTATAAACGTTTTTGGGCCACAAAACTAAGGGGCTTTCCCAATCGAAACAAATTTTGGGGGGGGGGGATGGTCAAAATTTCAACTCGTTTCCGACCTCCGTTCGAACGTTATGGCGGGCCTTTACAAACAAAAAAAAAAAAACCAAAACCAAGGGACTTTTTTTTCCGGCAAAGTCAAATGAAACGCTCCCCTTTCCGTCGTTTAAAAAAACCCTTTTTTTTTTTTTTTTTTTTTTTTTTTTTTTTAAAAGGGGCGCTTTAAAACCTTTTAGGTCATAATGCTAACCCCTAGCCTATAGGTGAGGGGGCCCCAGTGTAGCCCAGTTTGAAAAAGGGTGGGGGAAAGGGGCGTTTTTTTATGCCGTTGTCGTCTTTGTATTTTCCGAAAGGTCTTTGGCCCGTCGTTAAACGGGGTGGAGGCTGGGGAGGGGTCACCGACGACGACTGCCAGAGCCCCGCAATCATATTTTGAGGGGAATACATTAATATTTTTTGCACGGGGATAGCCACAGGGGGTTGTAGATTGAAAAAGATGTTTTTAATAACCAACAGAAAAAAATTAAAAAAAATTGCAGTTTTTAGAGGTTTTTAAAAAAAACCCGGGACAAAATTTTTTTAATTTTTTGTATCAATTATTTTTTTGAAAAAAAATGAAATATTTTTGAAGCCGTACATTTTCTCCTCCGTGCCGTCTGTGAAATTCAAACAACTAAAATGTCAGTCACCGGGGCAAAACCAAACATGAACTTTACACATGGGGATGAAATTGCCCGGGCCCCTACTAAATTTAAACAGAATATGGTTCCGCGATATAAAACCTTAGCCCCCTGCGCTTCCGATCTTAGGGGCACCCTTTACGTGTAAAACTTTAAAGAAAACCCCCAATAAACTAAAAATGTGGGAAAAGGGCCAAAGGTTTGTCAAAGGTCATCAAAAAACTGAAACATTAACTATTTATGAATTAAATAGTAGTAGCAGGGTTTTTTGGAATCACTAAAGGTTTAAACCCTTGGAGTTTCCCAAATTTGGGGATTTTTTGGGTATTTCCATGGTCGCAAAATTTTTAAATTTAAATTTTAAATTTAAAGTAGTAATTTTTTTAGTTCAAATAAATAATAAAAAATAATAAATAATAAAAAAAAATAAATAATATTTTTTTTATTAGCGCCCCATTTACGCTATTTTTACATCCAATACAAAATACATACTTTTTTTCTCAAATTTTTACATAAAAAAGTTATTTTCTTTATCTTTAAAAAACCTTAAAAAATTTCCCCTTTTCCCTTAAAATTTTATCAACAGTTTTCCACTTTTTTTTAGTATAGCTGGCAGTGCATTATACCTCGCACCCCGTATAAAAAAAAGCCCTTCAGCAAAATTTTTGCTTTAAAAACTTTCCCCTAAATAATACTTTTTTATCTAAATTTCTTTTTAAATTTTTTCATGTCTTCCTGCCATAGGTCTAATTTTTCTCAAGGTATTCGGGAAGTAGTCCTTTTTGCATCCTAAAAAAAAGCAATTCCACCATTCCTTTTTAAATCTTTTATTTTTACCCACCAATTTAATTTTTTAAACATTTTTTTTTTACCGGTACTCTTTTTCCACTTTTTAAAAATTAATTCCCCTCCCCTTATTTTGTAGCCCCTTTTAATTTACTAATGATTTAAAAAATGTTTGATAGAGCACAGTAAACAAAAATGTGTGTTGTAGCAGACAAACCCGTGGCTTTTTCCCTTCATTTAAACCCATTTGTTTCAGTGTTGTACATAGAGTTTTTTGCAAAGGTTGCCCACATATACAAGGCATGACGATGACAGGGTTTTTGCCCTTGTGGGGGGGGCTGTTACCTAGGCCCGCTTCTTTAAAAGATTCCGCAGCTAAAAATTGAATAGCGGCGATCTTTTCCCCCAAAAATCAACAAAAAAAGGTGCACGTAGGGGTGTGTCCCTTTGGGGGGGGGGGGAAATTTGGGAAAAATCGCGAACGTCTTTCACAATGTTCAGCCCGTCATGATTATATTTGGGGGGGGGTTTGGGCCCGGGGAAGGGGGTTTCCCTTTAATTTTTGGGCCCACAAATCGTTTTCCAGATTACTTTGCCAAAAAAACCAATGATCTTTTAATCCCCACCCATGTACCGAAAGAAAACATGCAGTGATAAAAAAAACTTTCAAAATTTACATGTAAAAAAAAAAAAAATCGTTAGGTTTTCTAAAAATACCCCGATCATCACATCAGCCCAGTTTTTCAGCCTTCACTGTTTCCCGATAGTTCAGAAAGCAAGCACCTTTATCAGTCTCTACATGCCAGGCTTATCTACTCTCCCCCCCCCCCCCCCCCCCCCCCAGAACAGGGGCTGTCAGCTGATGCCCACAAAAAGGGCCTAAATTTGAAGTGACGCGGGAACATGGGTTTGTACTGGGGATAACCCCAGCGGGCCCCTGTCAGTTTATGTCAGCAAAAAGGGCCCATGACAGCTGACAGTAGGGTACTGAAAAACACAGCTGGCTTTTCAGCGGATGTCAGCAAGAAGGCCCAGGGGACAGCTAAACAGTGGGTTGAAATGAGATAACACAGCGGCTGTCACTGATGCCCAGCAAAAAGGCCACAGTGCCCAGCTTGACAGAAAGGTGTACTGAGAAAAACACAGCGGGTTTGTCCCCTGATTTCAGAAAGAAGGCCTCAGTGACAGCTGACAGTGGGGTTGTACTGAGATAACACAGTGGCTGTAAAAGGCAAATGTCAGCAAAAAGGGCCCTTTCAGTGACAGTGAAGCTGCAGTAGTTTTTACGAGATAAACAGTGGCGGCAGCTATTTCAGCAAAAAAGGCCTCATGCCCAGTGACAGCTAACAGTAGGTGTACGGGAATAGCACAGGGGGCTGTCAGCTGTTTGTCAGCAAGAACCCCAGTGCCCAGTGACAGTTTGAAAAGTAGGTTTTACTGAGATGCAAAGCGGGGCTGCCCGGTTTAAATGTCAGCAAAAAGGGCCCCCTCATTGACAGTGAAGCTGACAGAAAGGTATCTGAGAAAACCCCCGTTTGGCTGCCCAACAAGGGGGCCTCAGTACAGTGACAGCTGACAGTAGGTGTACAGAATAACACAGCTGTGTCCACTATGTCAGCAAAAAGGCCCCCCAATGACAGTGACAGCTGACAGTAGGTGTACTGGAAAAACACAGCGGGGCTTTTTCAGCAAAAAGGGCGTGACATTTACAGCTGACAGTAGGTTTTCCTGAGAAATTTTTAAATTTAGGATTGTTCCTTGGTCGTGTTTAATTTTGTAGGATATGACAAAATAAACGCCCACATTTGGAGTAGAAAAAAAAAGGGAATGAGCTTTTTTTAAATTAAAACCGGAAATCACGTGGTACAGAGCAGGGGGGAAAAAAATTCAAATATTTAAAATTTACTAAAACCCCCAAAAATCTGAATAGTGAATATCAAATTTTAAAACACCCCCCTTTTGATAGGGAAAACTTTTCCCGCCCTTTCATTAAGAGGTAAACGCAAGAACTTGGCCCTTTCCCAAAGGGCCTTTGAAAAGGATATCTGCTATCTTTTAGCTCTAAATTCGAGTGTTTCACACTGAAAAATTTTCTTTTAAACTAGACCTCTAATAACATGACAAGAAAGGGCCCAATTTGTTTATTCAAAGCCTTTAAAATGAATCTTTTTTTTGTTTAGAAAAAATGAGATTGATTGCCCCAAAATTTTTTTTTGGTACAAAAAAAAAACCCTTTAAAAATGAAAAAAAGCTGCATGATTAGTTTTTTTTGGGAAAACTGCCCCCTTCGAAGCTTGGGGATAGTGAAACATTTTCCCCGCCTCGGCCGATATTGTGCAAAAATAAATCCTTCTTGGCCCCGCCATAAAAGGGTCCACCCCTAAAAAAAAACAAGTACCCGGAATATGATTTTTCTGCCCCCTTTTGGGCCTTCCCCAATGGGCACACAGTAACCAATCAATAAATTTACACATTATCTTTTTTTTTTTAAAAAAATTTAATGCCTTTTTTTTTTGGACCTTTCACATAAAACCCCCCCTAACAGCACAGTCCCGTGCTCTTGTCCATAACAATTATTGGGAAAATGACTTAAAATTTTTTTTTTTTTTAAATGCCCGAGTAAAAGTCCGGGCTGGTCCCAAAAACTTAGAAAACTTAATGAAACCCAATTTAAAATTTTTATAAGGTCATCAAGGTTTTTTCACCCTCATTTCCCGAAAGGTTTTACACCCTCTCCATAGGGTTTGGAAAAGTAAAAACAGGTTCTTTTTACTTTTAAACTGGAAAAAGTTTTTTTTACATAGGGGGTTTTTCCCGACTTAAAATTTTTTTTTCCCGTATTTTTGTCTCCGGGTTTAAAAATTTTCCCCCCCAAAAAGATTTTAAGGGTCCCCAAAATCTCTTTCATTCAAAAAATTTTTTTAACCCCCCTTTTCCAAAAATTTTCTTTTTCATCTTTTTCATTTGAAAATTTAAAAAAAATATCATCAACATGAATTTCAGACAAAATGTACAAAACCCATTCTCTTTATTTTTAATTTTAAAACAAGGAAACCCTTTTTGTCCCCCGGTTTTAAAACCCAAATCAAAAAGGAAAATTTTTTGAAATTTTTTTAAATTCCCGGCCCTTAGGCCCCTTTTTAAACCCATAGAAAATTTCATACCCTTTTTTCCTTCCCCGAAAAAAACCCCCAAGGCCCCCCGTTCCATTTAAAAAATTCCTCCTCCATTTTTCCCCTGGGAAAAGCTGTACAGATGCCTGTGTGCCCTGTTTTTTATTTTTAAAAAATTTTCCCAAAAGATAACAAAAAATCGTTAAAAATTTCGCCTTTACCACTGGGGAGAAAAGTTTTCCCCAAAAAAAAACATACCCATATTTTTGGAAAACCCCTTTTTCAACAAAATCGTGGGCCCTTTTATCTTTTCTACATTCCCCTCGCCCCTCTTTTTTTCCCTTAAAAACCCCCTTTACTTTTTACAACTTTTTGTTGGGGGGCCTATCCCTAGTGTCCAAAAAATTATTTTTATTAATGATGAAAATTTTTTGCATTATTGCTTCCTCCCAAAAAATTTTTTTTTGTACTTGCAAAAAGGTTTGATCTCTAGTCCCCTTTGGTCTCATCTAAATCGTCTGCCCGCTAGAAAAAAATATTGGGAAAATTTATCACCAAAATTTCCCTTTTTTTTGGATTAAAACCCTTTTAAAATTTTAAACCCTTTCCCTTTTTTTCATCAACCCCCCCCGGGGCTTTCCCACCTTTTTGAACATGTAGTATCCGCATCAATTTCCCCCTATTAAATTCCCTCATCTGATCCCTTTTTTGTTGTCAGTTGACGTATGCGTCTCCCTTGTACTACTACTACTTTTTCCCAGTTAAAACTTTTCCTTCCTGCCCCTTTTATCTCTTTTTCCTGGGGCCCCTTTTTGTAATTTCCCACGTTTTTATTCATGTTTTTTTTACCACCTTCAGAGAGGGAAAAAATTTCTCATTACAGATAACCCCTTCTTTCTACTTTTATACTAGCTTTTGGATCTTTGGGGCCAAACAAATATATCCCTTTTTTTCCCCATCATAGCCTCAAAAACATACTTTTCACTCCTATCTTTAAAATTTTTACTTTCTTTTTTTTCTTACATGAACCCTAAACTAAAAATCCAAAAAAATTTTGTGGGTTTTACAAATTTGGGTTAGTGCCAGTCCCCTTTTCCCCATACCCGGGACAAATCTTTTTTCTGCTAAAAGTGGGGAAAAGATTTTTTTTTGATACACAGCTTTTTTAGTGCTTCTCCCCAGAATTTGTTTTTCCCAAACCCCGATTCTTTTAACAGGGGCCCCAGTTTTTTTCTAAGGAAATGTCCTGTTTTTCCTTTCTGCCCTCCATTTTTTCTCTGGACTAACGCAACAGGGCAGTTTTCGAAAAAATCCCAGTTTCTTTCAGATTTCGTCAAAAATTTTTTAGCAATATTCTTACCCTTATCTGAGCGGACATTTTTATAGATTTTTCCCCCAAATGATTTTCCCACCCTTTTTTTTGTATTTTTGAACTTATCTAAGACTTCATTTTTTTTTTTTAAAAAAGCAAATTTCAGTGAATCTAGTCCTTTTCCCTCAGTGAAAAATGCAAAGTAAACCCGTAGCCTTCCCAAAGACAGACCCTTTGATTTCACAGACATCTGTGTGAATTAAGTCCCAATAAACTCCCGTGGCCCTTTTTATTGCACCTTTCTTTGGAAAAGGGCCCTAGGGGCTTTTCCCTGACACAAAAATTTACACACATCAAAAGTTTCCCCCCGCTATTGGGCTTAACCCCTTACAGACCACCCGTAGCTTTTTTTGGTTCCATTACCCATGTGAAACAAATCTTTTCATGCCACAACTTTTTAGTTTTTTGGCTTGTAGCCTTCATAGCTTTTGGGAGGTTTTACTTCCTTGACACCCCTTTTAAAATGTTATTTGGGGTTTTTTTTGGGCCCTTTTTTTTTTTAAACCCTTTTTTTCAAAAAAAACCAAACAACCTTTCCCAAAAGGGGTCCCTTTAAACCCCAAACGGAAGGTTTTTGGGCCCCAACCCCCCAAATTTTTTCACCCTTTTGGGGAGTTTTTGCTACTACCTTCCCCAAAAGAAGTTTCTGTCACTTAAAAAGGGGGCCCCTTTAAACCTGTAAGGCCCTTGTTTTTTAAACCCCAATTTTCCCCCCCCTTATTTTTCTACTAGGGGACTTTTAAGATAAAATTTTGTCATTAAATTTTAGTCCCCATTTAAAACCCGAAGTCCTTTATTACCATTGCCAAATTCCTTCCCAAATTTTAATTGGGTTACTTTCCCCCAATTAATTCTGGCATACCCGCTTTTTAAATTTGGGACCCTTTTGGGCCGGTCCCCTTGGCTTTTCCGCTTTTTTCCCAAATTTTTTTTTAAAAAATTGTGTTTTTCCAGTTTTTATTTTTTCCCGTTGTTTGCTTTTTGGATTTCGGGGGCCCCTTTTTTGCCCCGCAGCCCTTGGTTTTTGGGTAGTTTTGGCCCCAAATTTGGACAAAAAGGGATTTTTTTCCGACTTTCCTTTTTTTCCTGGTTTTTCCCCGTTAATTTTCCTGGTTCGCTGTTTGTTTTTCCCCCTTTTTGACACCCCCGTTAAATTTTGGGAAAATCAATTTCCTGTTTTGGTTGCGCGATTAGTTAAGGTCCGACCTTTTTCAAAAGGTTTCCCCCTCGTTTTTTCTCTCCGAAAAATACTTGCTTTTAAAAATAAAATTTCTTCTTAATTTTCCATTAATTTTCGGAGCCCAAAATTTTCCTTTTGGTTTCCCCCATTTGGTTTAAAAACCTTCCGGGTTTTTCCCACGGTTTTTTCCCGGGAGGTTTCCCCCATTTTTTTGGAAAACAAGACCTTGGCATTTAAAGAGGTTTTTTTTTATGTCCCTTTTCCTTTTTGATCCGGGGGCTTTCTTTTGGAAAAAACCAAGGAAAATTTTCAAACCCCTTGGCCAAGATTTTCCCAACCCGTTTCTTTGTTGTTTACAAAGGGGGGAAAAGAGGTTTTCAAAAGACCGGTTTTATTTTTCCAGCCTTGTCCAATTTCCTTTTTTCGACTTCCCTTTTGGGTGGGTTGGAAATTTTTCGACCAACCCCCCAAGTGTTGGGGTTTTTTTTTAAAAAATTTTTTTAAAAAAAACCCCGGCCCTTTTCCCCCTAAAATTTTAAAACCCCGGGAAAAGTTCCCAGGCCCTGGGCCTTTAAAAAGTAGGATTGTTTCCGGGGTCCCTTTTATTTTTGGGGGGTTGGCCAAAGCGACCAACCTTAAGGCAAAAAACCCCGGTTTTTTTTTATAAAAAGGGGGGAAACAAAAAACCCCAAACAAAATTTTCTTTTAAAAAATTTAAAAAATTAAACTTCAGAAAAACGGTTCCCTGGGCCCAAGAACCCTAAATTAAATATTTGGTTTTTCCTTTGGGTAAATTAGGTGTAGGAAGGGGGCCGGGAATTTACGCCACAGTAGTTTTTGAGAAAAAACCAAATGGCTTTATTAAAATTTAACGGGAAATCAGTGGTACAGGCAGTGGGGAAAAAACAACCTTCTTAAAAAATTAACAAACCCCAGTTTAAAGTGAATTCAAAAATTTAAAAGATAAAAAAAAGCTGGTGTCCGCAAGAAGGGACAGTGGGGCAGCTGACAGTAGGTTTTACGAGATAACACAGCGGGGTGGGGGGCAAGAAAAGGCCCCCATGACGTTTACAGCTGACAGAGGGGTACTGGGGAAAAACCAAATTGGGTGGCTATGTCAGCAAGAAGGCCTCAGTGACAGTGACAGCTGACAGTAGGTGTACAGAGATAACACAGCTGGCTGTCAGCTATGTCAGCAAGAAGGCCACAGTGACAGTGACACTGACAGTAGTTTTACTGAGATAGCCAGCTGGCTGTCGCAAGAAGGGGTGACAGTGACAGCTGACAGTAGGGGTACTGGGGATAAAACCGCTGGCTGTCAGCTGATGTCAGCAAGAAGGCCACAGTGACAGCTGACAGTAGGTAAGCGACCTGTGTGTTTAGTTATGGAGAGTGCTAAACGTAAAGACACCACATTATACATTTATTTACGATCAAAATATAGATCAACATCTATAACATTTATTTATTTATTTATTTTATTAGCATTCCATTAATTCAACACTCATGTGCCCACAATTGGTAGGCAAGTACAGGACATTGTCATTAAGTGTACTAATCTAAACAAAAATATTTAAAAAACATACAATTATAACAGATAACATCAACAATGTACCAGTCTAACAAGCGCCATATTATGCTCTCCCAGCCATATTAGGCCTCTTGTTCACCATTATTTTTTATTGCCCATGTACAACAATATATTTATACAGGTAAAAATCGGTAGACATAGGCTAACCTAATATACAACAAAAGCTAATGCCATTTGACATCAATATTTACTAGTTCACATCTAAAATCTAATACTATCTAATATCACATCTAATGTTTTTTCTTGAATATAATATCTAGTCCTATGTAGGCCTATATTCCAGATATTCCCCTTTACAGTGTAGAAACTGTGTTGTAGTAAATAGTTTTTTTACTTTGGATTTAAAGCGGGATCCTAGATTGCAACTCCATCATTTTGAGGACTAAAATTTCCCTCTGGTACTTATTATAGATCTTCACTCCAATGTTTACCGGGTCACAATCCAGCAATTTCAATCTGGGGCCCAATTGATGTAGTTTAAACCTACTTCTTGTATTGATACCAGGGAAAGGGGACTCATTTGATTGAAAGTAGTGGGGAAAATCTCTGACAAACATTACTACTTCCAGAATATACAAGCTTGCTACTGTTAAAATTTTATATTTTTGAAGACTTGCCTACAGGAATCTCTTGCTCCAATATGTGACATATAGCGCACAGCTCTTTTTTGTAGACAGAACACTTTACCTTTTTTTTTACAGAATTGCCCCAAAACAAAATCCCATAGTAAATAAGGGATTGAACATTAGCAAGTAACCCATTCTCAGAGTATCCGTATTACACTGTATGAAGATAAATTCTTTTATCCGAAAGCAAGCAGAGCTCAGTTTGTTACAAAGATCATCAATATGGATGTCCACTTCCCTTCTTAGTCTAGTGTGAGGCCAAGGAATTTAGAGTGATCACTAATCATTATATTAATAGTATATTATTATAGTCCAATGTGACAATTGGCTGGTTACCCTTAACTTGAAAATTCATTATTTGTGTTTTTAAACAGTTTAACTTCATTTTATTGTTTCATATTTAATCTACATTTTATGTAGGATATAGATAAGGATAATAAGAAGTATGTACTCACGTAATAGCTTCAATCATAAGTTTATTATCACTTTATATTCAAGTTAGACATTTATATTCCTATGGCTCTAGTCAAGTGGTGCCAACTGTCACGCCACAACTCTGAGAACATATTAACTTACTTTCGCAGGGTTTACCAACACTTTGAGAAATGCACATATGTGACATGCCCCTTTTTTTTTTTTTTTTTTAAAGGTTAATTATTGTCATATTATTTTAACTAGTAATGAAATTATCTAGATTCAAATCTGTTATTATTACTGTTATTATGTTGAAAATAGCCAACTGCTACAATAAAGAATAACTACTACTAACAAAATTATTAATCGTTACTAAATACTTAATTATATATATGATTATTGATGTGACTTTTAAATCTTAACTGATCTTTTTCATCTTGTAACTTGTCATTCCTCTTGGAAACGGAGGGGAACCTTGACTACTCGCCCACTTCTTGTGGTGTTTCGGTCAGCTCTGACATCCTGCGGGCTGCTAGCTGGAGGATTCTTCTGTAAATTTATTTTCAAAAAACTTTTCGTACAGAATTGGATGTGTTTTTTTTTTTGGGGGGGGGAAGCCCTGAAGGGTTAAAATTTCTGGAGTTTCCATCTTACAGATTTGGTTGAAAAGTAAAGGGTAGGAGGATGTGGGCATATCTGGGGTTTTTTTGGGACGGAGATAATGCGGTTCCACGTTTTGGCTTCCTTTTCCGGGTTGTCTTTATTGATAACGAATTTGGTTTTTTATCCCTTTCGATTACTTGACCTGGTATCCTTTTCCCTTTTTGCTTTTTAAATTATTATATCTTAAACCGTTCTTCAAGGTTTAAGTTGTTTGGATTTTGCATCGAGTTCTTCTTTGCTTTTTCGGGTTTTTTCTTTAGATTGAGGGTTTTTGTTATTTTTGAATTTTTGGCATCAATGTTTTTTTGTAGTTGTTACGTTGTTTGAGAGCGCCCCCATTATTAATTCTGAGGGTGCTGAAGATTTGCTTTCGGGGTGTTGTTGTTTTCCAATATTGCCAGTGTAATTTTCATTTGATTTTACCTTTTCTAAAAAGGGCTTAACTTTTTGAATTGCTCGTTCAAACCCCCCCTTTTTGGTTTTGGGTAAAGGGCTTGCTTTATTTTCTTAATCATATTTTTCAAAAACTTGTCGTTTTCTGTTGATTAAAAAGGGGGTCCATTATCCGAAAATAATTCCCGGGGTATCCCGTGAGTACGGAAGAGGGTTTTTAAAGAGCAAAATTTACCGCCCGAGCAGTTTTGTTTCCCAAAGAAATTTACTTCTATAAATTTTTCGAATGGAAATCTAGAGGACCAATTCTTGACTGTTTCATGCAAAAAATCAATACCCAGCTTTTCCCGGGGGCCTTGGGAATTTGGGTGGGGTGTTAAGGGCGGGTTCTGAGGCTCGGAGTATCCTTGACATACTGACTTGACTAACAAGGTTTCGATGTGTGCATCATGCCAGGCCAATATAGAAATCTTTCACTTTTTTTTTGCTTGTATTACACCTTGATTGTGGGATTTCTGCAATGTTTTTTTTTCGTTGATTTGATGGAATGGGATTCGATTTTTGATGTACATCAGACATTTGATTCGTGTACCCATCTTGATGTTGCCAATAGGGTCGTACTTCCAGGGTACTTGTGACCTGTGTTTTGGCCCCTTCCCTTAAAAACTTTTCAGAGCACTGAGAACGGGACCTTTTCTTTTTCTTTTTCATTATTCTATTTTGTCATCTGTTGCATGATGGGGCAAATAAAACTGTGCCCGTTTCTCCTTCAAGGTAGTCGGTTTTTCACGTATTCTTGTCGTCAGGTTGTGTGACGCGCATCTGCACATACATCTGTTTTCCTGGGACGTACTGCAGATAACGTTATATCTAAGAAGACGCTTTACCAATTTTTGCAGACGTGGAGACAGACTTTCAATCGGTTTTTCATGGCCAAGTAAGGCTTGGATCTGTTTCGACAAAAAACTCAACCCCATAGACAATATAAAAATCTTTCACAGGCAGACAATTGCTAATACTTTTTTTCTATTGGGACCATCTCTTTTTGAGTGTCAGGAGTACTGCAGGGGTGTACGCAATTTTTTCCTTCTTGCATATTACTCCCCCACACCATACGGCTTGCTCAGCTGATACTACTTTTTTTTTCTTTGTTGGCCCGAAGTAGCAAAACTGGGGCTTTTTTTACCAAAGTTTTAGATCTTCGAATGCCTTTTGTTCTGGTGTTTCCCCCAACCCATTCATTTTTCATGCTTAGAAGACGGAAAGGGGGACTATCTTTTCTACTGTTTGGAATAAACGGTGTCGGGTAATTATATACCGAGAAAACGTGCAGTTCTTGTTTAGTTTTAGGGGTTTTCAAACGGAAATAGCTGGCTTTCTTTTAGACTGCTATTCCATGTTCATTTATTTTGTGACCAAAGTAGTCACTTCAGCACTGCTATTTTTAACTTTTTTCTTGAGAAACCAGGGTTTTTTTCTTTAGCCTTTTCAATACTTTCTCCAAACGGCTCAGTTCTTTCGATTCTTTTCCCTACACAATAAATCGTCGATGTATATAAGAATTCCTTCTATCCCTTCAAAAAGCCTCGTGCATTGCTTTTTTTCCCCGACTTTTCCGGGACTGTTGTACATAGGGGAGCCTGGTGAAGCGGGACCGGGCCCTTAGGTGTGGCTTGGGACACAATTTTGACCTCTTTTGTCCGGGGCAGTTGCCAAATGCTGTGAAGCACTGTAAATGAGAATACTTTTTGCTCCCTTTTGCTTGCGAAGATTGTGCTGAGTCGGTATTTGATAGTGTTCCCTTTGGATGTATTTTTTAGTTCTCGAGGATCCCTACATATTCGGACATTTTTTAGGGTTTTTTACAATCGCAATAGGATTTCCCCTTTTGTAGGTTTTTTCTACTTTTTTTAGGGTCCTTGTTTTTTCCTTTTCCTTGATTTTCCCTTTTTTTTTTACCTTATCTTTAAAAGTAAAAGGGTTTTTTTTTTTTCTGCCCCCTATTTAGGTTGTGCTCTTTACTCACTTTATTTTGTATTCTTTATTTAGTTTTCCTAACCATTAAAAAAATTTTTATATTTTTTTCATCTTCATGGGATTTGTTCTACCCTATGTTGGAGACTTCTCCTGTTGCCTTTTAGTGTGTATTCTAGCCCCAAGTCCTAACTTTTCTAATGCAGTAAAACCCAAAAATTGGTTGGTTTTTTCCCTTTTGAGATGTAGAATTTTTATCTCTGCTTCCCCTTGTTTTTGGGTTTTTTACAGAATTTGTCACTCCCCTTTACTGCTATTTTTTTGGCTTGTATAGGGTTTAGGTTCTATTGCACTGTGTATTTTTGGTGTTTTACATACTTTTTAAAAAATCGTCCGGAAAATTATGTTGCTTCCGAACCGGGATCTAAATTTAAAAGATATTCTCACCTTGAATCTTAAATTTTTTCTCTCCACTCAATATTTTTCATTTAGGGTTGGTAGGGCCATGTTCTTTAATTTTCCCAAAACAAATTCTTCGTCTTCTTTTGAAGTTTGGGGTTTTTTTTCCACGGATTTGGGCCGTTGCATTTTCACATTTTTTTTTAGAAAAGGGTTTGGCCCCATCGCATTTTGAAAAATTTTACCATAGCAGACACTCTTTAAATTTGTGTATTTTCCCACACCTAAGCAAAGTCTTTTCCTTTTATGTCAAGTTTTTCTGTATCTTTTGGTACTATGTTTTTTTAAATTTTTTTTGTATTTTTAGGGTTGTAGGGGTACCTTCTTCTTTTTTAATTTATTTGTAGTTTCCCCCGCAACCTTTCATTTGTGCTTTTCTTGTTTTATTTGCTCTACAAAAGTTAAAAGGCTTTTTTTTGGCCTAGGTCAGGTCTCTCATTAAACCTTTCCTGGACAGCTTTGTCCAAAATCCCTAGCACTTTTCATCTCTGATTAGGCTTTGTTTGGGTTCAAATTTACAGGTCGTGCCAGATGTTTTAATTCTGCACAAATGCATCAAATGTTTCGGGGGACCTTGAGCCCTAGAGAAAAATTTGTACCTGTCAAAAAAAAATTTTTTCTTGGGTTGCAAAAAATCCTCAAATTTTTGAAATACAATATCTATCTTTTCTTTGTCTTAGGGTCTGCATAGGTGAAAGTATTGTACAGCCTATGCTTCATCCCCTATTAAAATTTTAAAAAAATGAAACCTGAATTTTGGGCGATTTATCTGTTTTTTTTTAGAGCCTGCATATAAATTTTGTACTTCTGCTTCCACCTTTCCCAACCCCATTTTTAAAAAAAAAAAAAAAAAAAAAAATTTTTTTTTTTTTAAACTAGGATTTTTAAACAAAAATTAAACATTTTTTTTTAAAACCCTGACAAAATTTTTTTTCAATTTTAAACAAAAATTAAAAAAAAGGGGGAAAAAAAAAAAAAATAAACCAATAAAATTATAAAGGAAACTTTATATTAATTTAAAAAAAAATTTTTAAAAATTTTTGGTCAGCAATAAACCCCCAAAAAAAAAATATTTAAATTATTTAAAAACTTTTAAAAAAAATTAATTTATTAAAAAAATAAAAAAGAAAAATTTTTTTTAAAAAAATAAAATTAATTTTTTTTAATAATAATTTTTTAAAAAAAAAATTTTAAAATTTAAGGTTATTAAAACATTAAAAAAAAAATAAATTTAATTTAACAAAATTATTTAAAATATTTATCAAAAATAAATATAAATTTTTTTTTTTTAATAAATTGCCCCGCCCAGAAATCTTTAAACCAAATTCAATTTGTTTTTTAATAAACTAGTTTATTTTACGAACGCCCCTTAGACAGATAAAAGGACGCTCCAACTGCAAGCTTTTTTTCGGGAGCATTATTTTTTTCATGAATAAATTGGGAAAGTAGCGTGGATTAAAATGATTCTCTCTAAAGCCATGTTGTTTTTTTACATAAAATTCTATTTTTCTAAGAACGGGTGGGTCTATGAAAAACAATTTTTCAAAAACCCTGGACAAAGGGGGTAACAGTGCCACGGGTCTGTAGTTCGATATATATTCCCGCTTCCCTTTTTTAAACAGTGGCTTTATTATAAATTTTTTAATTTTCCCCGGGGAAAATTCCTTTTTAAAACGGAAATTTACAAATAGAGACAGAGGCCCAAAATAAACGGGGCACTATGTTTCAATATAAGGTGGGAATTTTCCATCCCCCCCGCTAAAAGCTTGGGTTTTAAAGGGTAAAATAACATCCGCGATTTCCCTCCGGGGTTTTTGGGATTTAAATAAAATGGGGTATGTCATTGCGCCTATTGTTTTTAAACTTACTCACACTTTTCCCAAAGTATTGTTTTAACATCTATAAATTTCTCCGCTACTTTTTTAAAATAATTATTAAAGCTTCTGCAACTTCTCGTTCGTTCATTATTTCCTTACTGCCCATTTTAAGCGTTATTTTTGTTTACCCTTTAACTTTTTTTCCCTTTAAAGATGATTAACAATTTCCCAAGGGGTTTTTTAGGCCTATTTGTTTGTTGAATGTTTTATGGGTTTGTTAATTTTAATTTAGCATTTTAATGATTTTTAAAAGGTCTTTTTGAAATTGCGAAGTATTTTTTAAATTCTTGACTTGTGTCAACTTTTTTTGGGAAATAAAATTTTTTTGGTTTCACTCTACACGCCCTCTAATATCGTCTGATACCCAACCTCTGTATGCATTATTCTTCCTTTGCCCGGAAAGATCGTTTGGGAAAAGCAACTCTACAAGTTGCATTAATTTACTAAGAAATGCATTAAACATTATATGATTAAATATCTAGAGGACTGAAATACTAACCAGTCAATGCTGGTAGGCCCCCCAAAAATTCCGAATTTGTTTTTAAAAAAATTTTTGTTTATCCATACGATTTTGGGGGTGCAGTTCGAAATAACAATTTTAGATATATTCCCCCTGTGACAGATAACCCACTTTTCCCAAAATTCCCCTTTAGGTTTTAGGAGCATAGTTCAAAAAAATTATCTATGGGAAGCCCTTTTCCCTATGTTTTCTGGTCACTCATAATTAAGAGTGGATAATTAAAATTTTAAGAATATTCTCTAAATTTGCCCCTTTCCCCTTTTCCCGAGAGAAAACAATATTTATGTCCCACAGATTAAAACTTAGATTTACAGACACGTTTCTTAAAAAAAATTTTTAAATATACATGAAAAGTTTTATGTTTGTTACTGTGGGGGGGGATAAGTAACAATTACTAGCCCACACGATAGATTTTAATTTAATGGCACACATTTCTAAAGTTTTTCCCTGACATATCACTTTTGGTTCCTTAATTTTTAAAATTTAAAATTTTTTGATTGTCGGTATAAATACACCTCCACCCCCCTTATTTTTCCCAACCAACTCTAGCCAATTGAAAATCATTAAATTTCCCTTTAGTCTTCTTGGTTTGGTTGAAAAAATGTTTTTCCCAGACATAAAACACTCAACGTTTTTTTACAAATGAGTCAAAAAGATTTTAAGTTTTTTCTATCTTATTACCAAGGGTTCTAATATTTTGGGGGAAATTCCTAACATCCCCCTAGCCTAATTCGCCTGGGTAGGCTTTGTACTATTTCTTTCTTGACTTCACCGATTTGCAAAAGAATCTGATTTTTTAGTTTAGTTTTTTAGATGCCGATCAGGCTTACTCTGATAGGGGACAAGGAATTTAGGGCCTAGAAAGAGGTCGCCCGTTTTGAATCCTTAAAGTCAGGATCTTCTATATGCAAAGTGGCTATTTAGATCCCATCTTTAGTACCGGAAAAACCCCCGTTGTTGCCCGTAGATTGATCCGGTACTCGGACTTTACTCGCCACCGAGAGGGGAGCTTCCCTTTTGGGGGCCGGTACTAGCTGTACCCACTGAAAAACCGTGTCTCCTTGTTGGGCGTTGATTTGATCTTTTCTTGCTGTACTGCGTAGTTGGGTGCATCCTGATTCCCCAGCTGAGCTGGCGGGGGCTCCGTCCTTGGCCGTTCACTACACTAAACCCGGACTATTTTCCTTGGTAGGCACCCTTTAAATCTGTTGGGCTTCCGGGCTTTGGGTGCAGGGGTCTCCAGGGGATTGGGGATATTTTGTGAGACAGTTATAATTCCATGGGAAATGTACCGCCCCTCATCTTGGGCAGTAGTGGTGTCCCGCGGCATCCAGTTTTTCTGTAGTTGGGGGGCGACTCCAGGGGGGCCGTGACGGGGGACCCCAAAAATTAATCCCAGATGGGAAAGGCAGCCATCCCCCACTTCTTTTTCCCGGTAATGGTGCCTGCGGCATCCGGTTGACGGGTTTTGTTGGCACTCCGGGCGGGCATGTGTCGGGATGTACTTGTGTGATTGCCAGTGACTGTTTATCGACACTCGGTGTGTCAAAACTATCTGCAATCTAAAAACTCAAAAAAAGAACGTGAAGTGGGCCAATTTTTTTAATAAATTCCAACCTATTTTTAAGCATACAGGCAAACATCTTCTTTTTACCAAGGGTGGCTGTCGATTTGTATAAATGTGTATGTGCGTCTTTACTATGGAAATTCTGGGATTAATATTTAACATCACGTTAGTTTTGCCCCCCCCCCCCCCCCGGTTCCTACGCCACTGGTTACTAAATTAATTATTATTCAGGTTAAGAGCACAGACAAAAATAAAGATGATGTTGTTTGGTAGAGTAAAGAAATATAAGTGTAAGAAAGAGTGCAACATCCCTTACCAGTGGTGATAATTCTAGTGATGATTATGTCAAGTTAATGATCATTTCTGATAATATACGGTGTATATCTTCTTGGTTCAAATGAGGAAATCCGATGTCACGTCAAAGAACATGATAAAAGTTTGCAATCACAACAACCATCACCAGTCACCACAAACATGTTAAAACATGCTTAAAACTTAGTGTTTCCGCTTCTTATGCAGAAGGTCCAAGGTTCGATTCCCGCTATATAGGCAGAAGTTTTAAACTATTACAGAAAAAGGTAAACAAACCCTGTTTTCACCGGATTTATATGTTGAAATCTAATCTTTACGAATGGTCATTTACTTTCTAGGTCTAGTTTCCACAACTAAAACACATTGTCAGAGTCTTTATAGAATGTTTATTATTCAATTAAATATTTTAATTTTTTTTTAAATAAATATTTAAAAAAAAAATTATCACAACACATCCACAAAAAGACTTAAGACTTTTTTTTTTTTTTTTACAAAACATTTAATAATTTCTAAAATGTAATAATTTTGATTTTAAAAAGATGAAATGAATTCGTGATTCAAAATAAACTAAAATGTACATTACCGCATTGAATTTGCACGATGGCCATACGATTGACATTTTTTAAATTCAATGCGCCAAGCTACTCTCAAGAATATTATTAACGAAAACCACAATTCCCTCAAACTTAAGTGGCGCGAATAAGTAGTACGTAGAATATCCTTGCAGAACATTAGCGGTTAGGTTAGGTAGGCGTTAGCGGTTTAGCCGACCTCGTTCAACCGGTTCCCACTCGAACACCGAAGTTAAGCAGAATCGGGCGTGGTCATGGGTAGAGTGAGTGACCGCTCTACCTTGAAAGTTACGTATACCGCTGGTTAGAGCAGATGGAGGGTTCGAAAGCTAGTGTAACGGCTTCGTTCTCCTTGACGTCTGCTCGGCAGTCCGGGTTAGTGGAGGAACCTATATGACTGTCAAAGTTACACCGTCCTGTCGGATGGGACGTTAAGCCGTTGGTCCCCTTGGTACTTTTCGAAAGGAGTAGGCTACGTGCCAGTACCGGGTTTCCCCTCCTCCCTTCTGTTCATACTTCATCCTCATCTATCACCACTCATCGTCTCGATTAGCCAAAGTGCATAAATATGAGACGTTAAGCAATATTAAATCAATCAATCAATCGAACAAGACATCAAGTTCAATGAACTCATTGAAGTGTAATATTATTCCTATATGCTTCTTATTTTGGTTGGTGCATGATATTAAATTCACCATGACCCTCAAAGAGCGCATTTATTTCAGCAACCTGACTGCAAGTACTGTTGTTATCATCTCGAGTAATTGTAATACTAGTTTTGATAGCAGAGCAAGGTCGAGTGAGTGACTGAGACTAGATGGAACTCGAACTGCTGTGGGATATCAGAGGGTTTGGCAATAACCAAGACGGGAGAATGTTGGTCCTTGCGCAAGAGAACTTTACCTCATTTCATCCCCGTGTATTTGTAGACTTGGCACCTTGGATTTACGCGCTCTAGAAAAGTGTTCTTTTGTACATAACATTATAAATATTACCAAACAAAACACGCTGTAAACTAAACGTCTTGCCACTAGCAGAATAACATAACTTAACATCATTATCAATCTCTCGATTTTATTAGTCGGGAAACACTCCCTTAGGTGGAATCGTTAATATTTAATACCATCAGAAGTTAAAAAATCCATCCCGATCCATCCTGGAATGTGGGAGACTCGGGTTCAACCCCGATCGGGATGAATTTTTTAAAACTTTTTTGTAAAAAAAAAAACTTCTGAATTGTTTTAAATATTATCATTTTCAATGTTATAAAAACACGCAAATGAAAATGAGTATTATGTTTTTAACTATGGCTAGACTTTCACAGGAATCCAATAAAGACTGGTAACCTTCATTATTAGTCAGTGCAGTAGCGTAGGAACCGAGGGGGCGGGGCAGGGGGCATATTGCCCCCCCCCCCGTCCTGTAAAACATCGCTTACACAGACCGAGTGTAGTTAAAACATGACGAAATAACTGTGGTATGCCAGACAGACCCCAACTGCAGCCCACAAAATCTGCTAATGAATTGCCCCCCCACTTTACACTTATCAGGAGAGCTCAGGTTATAGTGTACGTTTCTCTGTTGCGAGAGTTCGCTGTTCAATTACAACCACAGTCAGTCCTGAGAGAAAGTTGATTGATTCCCTCCCCCTAGACTCACACACCCTGCAGACCTATCTAGCTGGTAACCAGCGATGTTCAAGGCGTCCTCCCATCAAAGCACGTAAGAGGCTAATAATGTTCCCGAACCATTTCAGAAATACAATGGACGCAAACTTATATTTTGCAGGATGTTTTAAATGTGCGTTCTATACGGTATTATGCCGAATGATCGGAGACGAGATTTACTTTTAGATCAAAGCTATACACTTACGGTGGAGGTGCCGGGTATTATAGATACTGTTTACTTATTTTATTCATCCATCTTATCTGTAATTAAGTAAAAACAGTATATCACCATTATTGTTGTGCGCTTTAATATATTAATTCCAATAAGGACCATACCTAACACCTCAATTAAGAATGCATTTTTTAATTTAATTTTTCTTCTTTTCTTTTCATTCCCCACCCTTTTTTATATTTGATTCATTCATAAATTGCATTTAATATCCATTTTATTTGTTATCAAATTTGTTGAGTAATGCATTGTTGTAATATTACTATTTCAAATATTTACTTAAATGTAGTTCATTGTTGTGTCTACATCTATGTAATTAGATTTATTTAGTTGTCCTCCTTTGTAAATCAGTTTTTATAACTGAATAGGATAGACGTTAAATAAATAAATAAATAAATAAATAAATAAATAAATAAAAATAAATAAATAAAATTTTCTAGCAAACATGGGTTGTACATTAGATTGTTGCACATCAAGTTAAATCTTCAGTAATTTGTTTATCTTTTTTAGGACAAGCCAATGAACCTATTTCAAAACAAAATGATTATTGGGAAATTGTAGTAAAAAACGAAGTGCGTAACAAATCCTAAGTCAACACTTAAAAATAGTTTTTTAGGAAATTTAATATTTTTCGGGGGTATGCGGAGCGATTTAATTTAAAATTAATACGTGGCCGCACTTTGTCCCAAAGTTGGTTATACAAATCTCAAGGGTTTCCAGATAGATAGAGGGCAGGTCGACCTTCGCGGAAGTGAGTCGGATACTGTCCCTTATCAGATCACGTGGCATATGAACGCGCAAACCTGTATCAACGAACGGAAGACTCGTTGTAAGTCCGTGCCTACTTTCTGTGGAGGTGAGTTCATATCATTATACCTTACTATTTAGTAGATATGTTACGTGTTTATATCATTGCATTTATAATACGCGAAACGAAGTCTATAACGCTACTTGATCGGGTTTCGTTGTGACTGTGTCCGATGTATGTATGTTAAATGTCTGTCTGTCTATCTGTCTGTCTTTTCTGTCTGTCCGGGCTCATACGGCCGAACGGCCAATAAGATTAAGCTGAAATTTTAAACAGACATCCGTGACCAGGTAACTGCGAACTGCTAACAAAATGAGCTCAATCCGTTGCGATTTAAGCCTACAAGAAATAATCAATTGAAAAATTGGCTTGAAATTTATAGATATCATTTTATCAACAATACTTTTGGTCTTGAAGAAGTCATTTTTTTCGAATAATTTTTAACAGGCTGTGATTACAAGCATAGCAGTGACCAAGGTTCCCCTAATTTCCGCTGGGACATTGAGTACACCTTGCAATCTTTACTCGTATTTCGTACTGACTATGTTTTCCATAGTATTGTCACATTTCAAAACATGTTTAATAATTTTTTTAAATACAATCCATAAACTAAAAAATCTTTTCCGACCAGGGGATTGAACCCAGGTCTCCCACATTCCGGGTATTAGGGCGCCTTAGCCAACTAGACTAGAAAAACGCCAAAGTCGTTGATAGACGAGTGAGTGAGCCATGTGTTGAGTACCCGGGAACATCCCCTTTCCTCCCATATACATAAGGCTGGATCAAGCCCAGTATGGGGAATAATACCGGGTATTCAACACATGGCTCACTAATAATAGGGTTTTTAAGTTTATTTGGTATAAGGGCGTGTCAACTGTAAGGCCATAATGCGCCACTCTAGCCTATGATAGGCTGAGGAGGCCTAAGGTAGGGGAAAAAAGTAATATTAACGGGTACTCAACACATGGCTCTCTCACTCGTCTAACAACGACTTTGGGTTTCCCTAGTAAATAAGTCATTCATCTATCTCGTGCACTGTGCTCGTGCAGTTCAGTACTTATTTTAAAATCCTCAAACATCGGTGAGGATGAGGACCGAGCCTAAAAAAGTTACTTATATTGACTTGTCAAATTTGTTTCGATTAGCGATTCGTTTGAGTGGATCGTCATACAAATGTAGTTCCTTTCCGTGTTTTATTTTTTTTACTATTACTATTTTTCCTAATTTATTTACTTCATATTTTTAGTATACAATTTTAATGTTAAACAAATTGGTTAATTGAGGAGCTTCGGGTGTAAACATGAACAACTTCACAACATAGGTACCTAGTTTTCGTGTATTTAATGGTAAAAAAATATACTTTGTAATGAACCGAATAACCAAATAATTAAAATTACACACCGTTTACGTAAACTTTATGAACACATCAAATGTACTCCATACAGGCCTACATGTAAGATTAGGTAGGTCCTGAAATGGCGTGGGATTTGGCGGTGGGTGTTGACTTTCAAAGTGCATTATATTATTATGAAGATTTCATTCCATACTTTCATTTTTCGTACTTTCATTTTTTCGTGTTTTACCCGATGTGCATAACTGCTTACATTGACATTGTGTAGTTCGTACAGCACTATAGGGGTTAAGTGTAGTAATTTGTCTTTCAGTAGTCCAAGATTATTTTGTTGTAACTGCCATATTGTATTATGTAGCTACAAGTGAGCAAACGTATCTGCAGTGTACTGAAAAAAATTTTTTAATTTTGCCTTACGTCATTCCCCGAGCTTGATAAGGATTTAGGCTATACCATATACGTTGTGCGTGCTTTTTTGACAGATATAACCAGTTGTTGCCAGATTTTAACACCTCATGATCGGTTTTTAGTTGAGATTATCGTACTAAATGCATCTGTCGTTTTAATAACAATTTGTTACTAATTTTTAGTTTGTCAGTTACCGGTACTATGTGTTATTTTAATTTTGACACTATTGCTAACAAATCGTAAGTCGTATAATGTGAATTTGCTTTGCTTCGGTCATACGTTTTACTATGAATTATAATATAATTTAGACAAATTAAAAAAAACATTGTAACATGTAATTATTAAACTTTCTTAAGGCTATTTGACCACGTTTTTCTATTTTCCAAAATATGCTACCAAGTCAAAATACAGCGAATGGCTTTGAAACCTGGCTCGTTTAGAAAATCAAAACTATTTTTTTTCAATTTTTTCTGATCCGTTACACGGCCAATATCGCCACCTCAAAATAATTTCAAACTTTAATTCTCCAAGGCACACCATTCAACGTAGGGTGTTGTGTTTTTGTGACATTACTCTTCAACTGGTTTTCTAGAGACTGACTGAGAGAAAAAAAATTAATAACAATTGTCATTCCAGCGAATTTTTTCGTTTGGCGGTTTTTTGTACCGATTTGTACCGGCAAACAAAAATTCGCAGGAAAGACAACCGTTAAAAATATTTTTTGGTTTTGGTTTGGCTTGGTCGCTTTGATTTACTGTCCCCCACTGAAAATCAGTTATATAACTGAGTGGGTAGACTCTAAATACAACTTATTGTATTTATTTAAACAAACAAACAACAAACCCGAGCTAATTTTTTTGAGGGGTCAGTGAAAATGAAGTCTTTGCTTAGCTCATCCAACAAGTAACTTGAATTAACAACAAAAATAACACGTTTGTAAAATCTATTTAATTATTTTCTTTTCCCCGCGAAGCGAATATAACAATTCGCAACTGCCCCTAGGATGAGCTCTCATGTTTCTCAAGAGTAGGGAGGCGAGTAATTTATTCACCAATACACATAGTGTGTTTACTCTCCCACCCACGACTCTACTGAGAACCATCGACATCTTTTTGTGTGAGCATCTGTACGTCCCGTGTGTCACGTCAAACAATAAAAAACAAACGTGGCCTCCGATTATAAGGCATAGTTATGTAATGTTCTTGGTGACCCTGAGAGTTAGGGTGGGTCACAGTATATAGATAGGCCTGTCTATATACTGTGGGTGGGTACCGACAGTGTTGGCTCGGGCTCTAAGCGCTCGACTCTGATTCGGGAGGTCCCGGGTTCGAATCCCGTCGAGACCGGCAATCATGACTGATGGTTTTTCCGAGGTTTTCCTCAGTCGTTAAGGCGAATGCAAGGGATTGAGTCCTCTTAAACAGCCCTCGGACATCCCGTCACAATTGTCCTATCCGCACATACCTAGTTCACCTGAAGAGGGGCTAATTGCACCCTATAACAGTTTTCCCACGATAAAAATGAAATTAATTGTGGGTGGGTTGGGCTTGCCTTATCCCTAAGCTTCATACATAAATACTCGACACCTCCACCAACAACTAGATTTCAACGCTGAAACTACCCGAGCTTGTACAAAACACAGTCATTATTATCGCACTGTTTGCCTAATCTATTTATGTTGTGAATTAAGTTGTCACTTTTGTAACCACTTTTTAATGAATCAATACTCTTTTATGTTTGTTTCAGTATCCAACAATCCAATCCACAATCCAATCCAACAAAAAAACAAAAAAATGGAATACAACGACCAAGGTAAGTTGAAGACGTTTCATTGTTATTGATCTTTACTTGTAATCGTCGTTTCAACAATCGATATATTGTTGAACACATTTTGCAATAGATGATCGTGATCTGAGAAGCTCTTAATATCTACTGCCCGTGCCCGGTACACACGGTTCAAACCGGTTGACATTTCTATTTCCAGACAATTTACTCAGGTCACCCGTAGTTGAAGAGGAATAATTTATCAGATAAACTGTGAAATTCCCTTCTCAGCGATAATATTTTGTCCGTCAATTAATAATATTTTGTTTTAAGTTCTGATCAAAGTATTAATACAAAATCAGTGCCCCACACAAATATGACAAGTAACACAATTAGTTCCAAGTTACCACGAAATAGTACCTTGACGTTCCTGATGTAAGAAAAAGGAACGCGTTCCCACAAAAGTTCGTGACAAAGGAACGCGTCCCCCCCCCCCCCCCCCCTAAGACTAAATGATGAAAACCTCGTCGCAGAAAACACAATGATAATTTTCAAAAACGTGTTGGGCTAATTTCGACGTATCAACTTTCCTATTGTTAACGTAACTTGTATGCTATTTTACTCGATCTACTAAAGGTCGTTTCGTTACTCCAATGTAAAGAGCTCTACATTCTCAAGGTACCGAGTATATTGAGTTTGTGGACGATTGAGTTGAGAAACTACGAAACGTATTTGAAGTCATGGAAATAATACTTGTACCATAATATAATATGGAGATAAAACTTGTCTGCCAGATTTGGATGGTATTCAACAAAAATCGTCTTAAGAACGTAGCAAAAGTTATTTAATTTATTTAATACATTAACCTGTTTTTTTAAACAAAAGTTTCAATTAAAACACAATTTAGGAAGTTTTATCGCAAGCTATGATTTACAAACTATAATGTAAGGCTACGAAGTAGAATAATAAGTGTGGCTCGTTAGTCTTGTGTGTGGCTCGTTGGTCTTGTTGTTAGCGTATCTGCTTCCAATGTAGAAGGTCCAGGGTTCGATTCCCGCCAAAGTCAGAAGTTTTTTAACTTCTGATTTGGACTTGAGTCCCTCAGTTCTTGTCTTAGGAGTTTGTAAATGGTGACTTTGGAGCCGTCCTAGCAACGAAGCACATGATAAATTCAGAGTTGTTTTGAATCGGCCTTGTTGATTCTGGCGTTGATTCGCGGGTGTTTGCACTCTCCATACTACAGATTGCTACATTTCCTATTGAAAATATTAATCTTTGGTTGGTTATCGCTCACTCGTCGATTGCGTCGGGGCCTACAGGGTTGGCTTGGTCGCTTTGATTTACAGTCCCCCACTGAAAATCAGTTATATAACTGAGTGGGTAGACTCTAAATCCAATTTTTATTTTATTTAATGGTTAAATAAATAAAGTCAAGCTGTGTTTACGTTTTGTGCAGGATTGAGAAGGAGCCGACGGGGGAGGGTCCCGCCCCGCTGCCCCCGAGACGCCGGCAACAACAACAACAACCACAGCCGCCACCACCACCACAACAACAACAACTTCAACAGCAACAACAACAACTTCAACAGCAACAACAACAACAACAACAACCACCATCACCACCACTACCACCACCGAAACACCCGCTTTTTATTTATTCAGCCTATTTAGCGCACACGCTTTTGGGCTATGCGCGAACAATGGTAAATTTTAAAAAAATAACCACCAACAACGCATGAAAACTTTTGTTATTACAATTCTTAGAATCATTGTTTAGTTAAAATTCGGAATAATGATTGTGAGTAAAGATTGTCAACGTTGGTCTTTATGCCATGGCTTTGTTATTAATTTACTTATTTATGTATAAAATTATTTTGTTCTACCGGGACAGAAAGCATTTGACCGCAAAAATAGACTATATGACCAAGGCATAGAGGACAAAACGTTCAAACAAGCCAAGTGTTAAGGCAAGATCATCGGTATCAAATATTTAAAAATCAACCATTCAGCCCACATAATAAAATATTCATCATTCCCTTATAATTCGATCATTGTTCAAAAAAATAACCAAATCCCTGTAAGGGCCCAAAAGTAAATGATAGTTATATTTGTCAAGGTCGGAAGGTCATTTATGTAACCTTGTTGAAATCGTGTTCGGAAAAACTTTAATAATTAAGCACACGTTTTTCTTTTTAGTTTTAATAATTGTCAATATTTATTTTAAAATATAGATCTATTAACTTTATTTCTACATTGGTTGCATTTGTTGCTGAAATATTTATAATAATACAGATACAATTATTTTACAGGCTCCACAAATCGAGGTCGCCCAGCCGCAGCCACAGTCGGGACCGGAGCCGCAGCCACAGCCGGGAACGGAGGCTGTGCCTGGCCCGTCTGGGGTAAAAAAAGAAATTTAAACTACTTCCAACTACAAAATCTTGATTCTTGCATAATCCCAAACGCCATTGTAAAATATCTACACACTATTTACGTCAGGGTGTTTTCGATTTAAATCAGGTTCCAAATAAATCATACCAAAATAATAATCATAGTCTTAATATTTCGCACCGATAGCTTAACGAGTTTCCAGTTGTTGTGTGCTACCTAGTGTGGAAAATCATTTTAAGTGTACACAAAATAAAAATCTCTCAATTTAGGCAAATCTTATAATTATTATGGTGAAAAAACGTTTCCGTCTCCTCCCTAGTTCCCCACACTCACACGACAAACCCGGCAAATATTGTGTGTGACTTGAAACATTCGTTTATAATCGTTTTAATTTTGAATCAATAAAAACCTATTGATTGCTGACTAGTAAACAGGCTCTAGGTGAGACCATGTTTTTGTTTTTTTTTATTGAGGACAAAAATGTTAATTTTACCACTGCCTACTACTTAGGGCTACATAAATACATCTTGCAAATTAATGTCTGGGCAGCGGCGGATACAGGGGGGGGGGCGATCGCCCCCATGATTCTTTAAAAATAAAAAATAAATAAAATATTTTATTATTTTTTTGTGCAAACAGCGTAGCGAACGGCATATATTACAATAGTATGTTATAAAAGGTCACCTTTGAAAGTATGATAATCACGTAGGGCGGTAGGGGAGGAAGTGAAGATGTGTGTAGAGTGAAGTTGGATCGGGATGTGATTGTGAACGATCGGTGCCGCCTACGCCCAAGACTCTTAGGTAACACCTATACGTATAGGCAGAAGCTACCGCCTTTGATGTCTGGGTGGCGAGTGCAAAATTGAGCCGTGCCGTTGATAACAGCAGCAGCAGGGTATGGCCAGTCGAGCTACAAGGGCTGGCAGTAGCTGAATTTTTTAAATTGACGCACACAAACTACATTGTTTCGGTGTTGCATTCCGCCCATCACTTTTTGCTAAAACGCACCAAATGCACTCTGGGGGACTCTGCCCCCCATACGTCCGTACTTAGTCCCTTTCTCACGACTGTACAGTGTACATACACACGCGAATCGCCCCCCCCCCCCCCATGATTAGATCTTAGATTCCTAGATCCGCCTGAGTCTGTGAAAATGAATATGATTCTGTGGCTTCATGACTTGATTACTTTTGTTTGAACATGGTAGCCAGTCTACAATGTGTGCATGCTAAATTTTTATTTGTAATGTCACTCAAAAAACTTGATATGGTAAAAACTAAAAATATTAAGTTTTAGGGACTTCATTTTTTGCTGGGTCGTATGTAGTAGTTAGCAGTTTAGCCCCCCCCCCCACACTCCATAATTTGTAATAACTGATGCATGTTCCAATTTGATTAATTAATTTGATAGAAAATTGGTGCTAACTTTTAAGACAAAGCCCTTTTATAAAACAATGTATTTGTTGAAGATTAGAAATAATTTGATTTTTTTTGTTCCTTTTCAAGTTTAAAACAGTTTTTGCATAAAAAGTTTTTGAGGTTGAATTTTTCGTGGGTGATTGAAATTTTTAATTCACGAAACCCCCCCTTCAAATTCTATAAATTTTGAGGTATCGACAGAAATAATGAAAGGTTGCCCTTTTTTAACCCTTGGCCTACATTTGGGCCTATGCGCAGAAGATAAAAATGAAAAAAACCCCGGGCTAAAACTGAACCTTTAAAAAGTTTAAATTTACTTTTGGGGGGTGGGCAACCCTTATACTTTAGCGCCAAAAACCAAGTTAGAATCAATTTTGAAGAAGTTTTAAACCAAGCTAAAATTTATATAGAAATTCCCCCTCTAAGATCAAGGGCTTTACCAAGCATTCTCTGAAACCCCCCCAAAATATTTTGCGTACCCCAGGGGCCCATAGCATTAGAGACATAGAGAAACAGCAACCCCAGTCAATCATTTGTTCCAGCTTTTCATCACGACAGGACAAACTCCGTCTGGGATATGGCCATGGAGAGCTGCACGCCGACCTGCGCAACCTAATGGACAGAATGAACCGCCGAGTCTCCGGGGCCCCGGATTCAGGGGGAAGCAGAGGTGGACTCCTGGTCAACCCCATGCCACGATGCAGGGTCGGCGACTCTCCGAGACGCAAGTCAGGCAGCTCATCTTCGACCAGACCCTCGAAAAAACCCCTTAAATAAGATCCTGGATTTGCAATAGACTCGGGTGCGCGGAGAACCAACAACGCCGACTTCCTGGCTACGCGTCCACCGCCACAGGTACTTTAGCCGGTAGAGTCGAGTTTACCGGAAAAAAATGTGGAATGATTATCATTTTTTTTAAAACATCCAGTTTACTTTAATCTTTCATTTAAGAATCTACTATTGAGCATAAAATTTTTTATCTTTAAATGGGTTTTTTTTTTTTAAAAAAATATAGGTACATTATAACATTTTCAGTATAAAATCCATAGAAAAATGGTTTTTATGGGGACTTTTTTTACATTTTTAAATCTGTAAATCAAAGGTGTCCTCCCATAGCCCCACGATTTCCGCACCGGTCCAAAGTCTTTCTAGGGGCTATTTGCGACATCCGAATACCATATTTTTGGCGGTTTGGATGCGGCAGACAACGGTCCTAGTGTTTTGATCTACATTACATTTTATATTCTATGATGTTGTTTTGAATTTTCCTTTTAATTATTTTTGTATTTTAAAAATATAAAGTAAAGTAAGTAAAGTTAAGTAAAGGTTTTTTTGCCAGTAGATTGGTACATAATACAAATATGGATCGTCATGTTTTGGTACTAAAAAACTAAGTAATGCTAAGTATAAGATTAGTTTATAAATATATGTATATATACAATAAAGAAAAAAAACCTATTAGGTAAAAGTAAAGAAAAGTAAAAATAAAAGTAAAAGTAAAAATACTATTAACTACATACTATTTAAGAAGTGTAAGACAAAAAACCACCCAAAACCACGTACTGGTCACCCGCTGACAGTTGTGTGTGCGAGTCGAGTATCCCAACACCTTAGAAAATTAGAAGGGCCTTTTTTTGAGACTTCAAAAAATATTTAATATTACCATTATAATTTTGTGTTTTTGCCCCAGTCATTACCCCCATTTTAGCAATAGGCGGAGGCCTACCATTAAATGTTAGTTTCACTTGGGGTTTTTCTTATTTTCTTAGAAAGTGAAGTTCACTGTGCTTCATCTGGGAGTCAACAAGTTTTTTTTTAAATGTGGACCAAAAAAAAACATATTTCTGGGATAATCTGGTTCTTTTCAAGATTTTTCTTCCCCAACTTACAGGGGGAATGTTCAGATTAGGGCCCACCATTTCCCCTATTAAATAGGTGTTCATCTTTTAATGTGTTCCCCAAAATTTCACCATTTAAAATGCTACCCCATCAAACCCAATTTAATGTTTCAAATTTCAAAATGAGTTTCTTTTAAATTTTTTCAAAGTCAATAGCAAAACCACAAAATCAAACATTTTTTTTTACTGAAAAGATTTTTATAGCAATTTTTGTAAAAATTGCGCAATGGGGGGTAAACCGGAAACCCCTGGTTAGTACCGATGCTCCTTGGGGCCCTTGCCAAAATTTAGGTTCCCACAGGGGCCACAGCCTTAAATAAATTGCTTTGTTGGATTTTTGTGCTCTGTGATTTTTAAAAACCCACTAGAAGACTGCCACATTTTCTGTCGTAATAGTAATGCGGGGGGGAAAATTTCCGCTCGCCCCCGGCAATTAAAAATTTAAAGCCCCCTAAATCATCAAGAAGTAAAAAATACACCTTGAAAAAAATGTAATAATAAATTTATTTTTTTTATTTTTTTTAAAACTAGCACCATATTAGTCACTCAACGCTAGCATGCTATCTCTCGGAGATGTGTGGAACTTTTACGAGCTCGGTGCCTAAACGAGTTAACTCTTGTATGGTGATTTTAAGTGCGAATTTTAAACGAGAAAAGTCATCAAAGGCAGGGAAAGTGTTAACTTATAAAAACATACTAAGGACAAAATTAATAGCTTCACATAAATAAATAAATAAATAAATTTTATTTAGAGTCTACCCACTCAGTTATATAACTGATTTTCAGTGGGGGACTTTAAATCAAAGCGACCAAGCCAACCCTGCACAATAATAATGGCCACACCCCGTTTTTTAGCTTGCTAATTTAAAACAGTATACCTGAGGCCTATATTTGGATACAGTAACAAAAAATATTAAATAGTAGAATGTATTGACAGGTTGGGAAAGCATAGAGAACATAAAGAACATAAAACCCCAGCTGCCTGAAGGGCGGGGTTTTTATGTTAAAAAACTACAGGTAAGGGCCCCTTTTCCTAAAATTGTAACAAATAGAGAAGGTTTTTAATTATGATCCTCAACTAAAACCTACTTTATACAATACAACAAGTCGTTTATCAAGCCAGCAAGCAGGTCTAACCAGAGCGTTTACTCTTCTTGTATCCCCATTTTTTTTAAAATTTATTGCACAAACAAAGATGCTAAGGTCAAGGCAATGATTCAACTACCCCAAATAGCAGTAGAAAGGAGTAACAAAAAATAGTTATGCTGCCGTAGCTCCGAAAATTGCTGCCAAGTACCAGTATAATTTTTTTCATATCATGAAGTTCCAGCACAGCATTTAAATGTTTTGTTGTATTAAATTTTTACTGTTGTGTGTAATACTCAATAAACCCGTCAGTAGGGTGATATAGGACGTACCGGTACCCAGTATGTTTGTTTTAATATTTCTTAGTCCCAAAACTCAAAAAACCTGCTATGTAGGAGAAGGACGCCCGGGGACGGTAAGTGAACAAAAAAATTAAATTTCAGCCCGGTTTTTCTCCCCTCGTTTCAACTGTTCAGAAAATGGTATCAAGAAACTGAAACCCAAACATTATACCCAGGAACTGTACCTTTTATTATGGTGCCATATAGACGCAAACACTCGACACTGTGTGCCCCCAATTCAACATTTTTTAATTTGTTTTTTTAATCGATACTAAACATTATATTAAATAGTTTTTTTAAATGAAGAAAAGTATTTTATTTTTTAAGTTTAAAAAAAAAACCAACAATTTTCCCTTTCCAACCATTTTTTTAAGGGGGGACTTTCACGGGAAGGGAAAAAAGAAAAAAGGAAAGAACTTTTTGGGAAGAGAGTTAGAATGTAGTTATAGGATTTTTCATAGCAAACCCAAGTCCGACTAGTGGGAAAAAGTTTTTACTTTTTTTTTATTTTCGACTTCCCATTTGAACAGCAACGGGAAAAGTCCTGTAAGTACATGTTAACTTATTTCTAAAGACTATTTTCTTTTACTTTTTTCTTTTCATCCCGGGTAACTTTGCTTTAGTCAGTTTATTTACAGAAAATTTAGTTTAGTAAAATAAAGTACTAAAAAAAAATTCTGGGGGTTCATTTTTGTTAATTTTATGGGTGTTGTGCAAACCCTAATTGTTTTGTCGAGTCCGAGTTTGTATTGTATGTAATTGTAATGTTTTGTTTTTTAGTCATTGGGGGGGGGGGGGGGGGTTTGATCGACGCGTTACAATTTTTCTACGGGAAAGTCAGCGCTTCAGCCTCGCAGGGGAAGCTACGGTTTAGCTGGAAGGCCGTCTTTGATTCTCCATGACGGTTTTCTTTTTTCTACAAAGTGACGGACATTTTTTTGTTTTTGTTCGTCAACAAACTTAAATAATATTTTGACCGTACCAACCAAGTGAGTAAACATTCTACATTTTTTAAAAGTATTTTTCGTCAAAAACAAAAAATTATATGTTCGTTATAGGTAGAAGTTTTGAATTGCCGATACAGAAATAAAAACAAAAACAGTTTAAAGGGTAATTTTTGAGATTTTTTTAAAAATTTTTCAATTTTGCTCTTGTTTTTTTTACATTTAATTTTTTATAAACATTTTCAAAACAAAAAATTTGAATCCCTGAATGTATTTTAAAAAGTAAAAATTAAAAAACTCTTTTTAAAAAAACGACATTAATTCCGCCCCCAAAAAGTGTGACGTAATGAGACACTATTCAGCCCAGTTTTCCTAATACTGCGCAGTATAAGAAAAAAATTCTTTATAATACCAAGGTTTGGATATCTCCACAACAATACAACGGGCGGGGGTGGGCAGTTTTTTGAAAGTCTGGGCCCCCCCGAGGCCCTGAGGCTTTGCTTTACAGGGTCCCAGTTTTTTGTTTTTTTTATGCTAAAACTTGTGTTTTTTATTGTTTTGTGTCATTTTGAAAAACGAAAAGGTAAAGGGAAGTAATAACTAAAAACCCTATCAATCGAATTACACGGCCCCATTTCAAGCAGTTGTGTGAAAAGACAAAACATGTCTTCAGATGGCCCTTTTCCGGGGGGGATTTAGCATTGAAGGCAAAAAGCTTTTTACTAGTTTTTAAAAAATAAATTTAAGCCTTATTTTACAGAACATTTTTTTTTTCTTAAAATTTTTATTTTTTAGTCTAAAAAATTTCACAAATAAACCATTTACAAAGGGGCCCCTTCTCGCTGTCACCCCAAATATCTCTAGTTAAATATTTCAATAGATAATTCCCTTCAAATAAAAAATTGGGGCAAGCTTTGCAGAGTTGGGACTGTTTAAACCCAAAAAATCATAGTAGCAAAGGGAAAAAGATAAAACGGTACTGAATAGAATAACCCAAAGCCAAACAAGAATGTTGAAAAAAAGTGTGGAGGGGTTACCTTGGTAGGAAAATGCCTGGGAGGGTTTGCTTCCCTACCCCCGGGAAATTTAATCGGGAGGTCGGGTACAGAGGGGAGGGGTCAATGAAGCAAGAGGAAGAAAAGATTTTTTCAATATATGTGGATAAGTTTTTAACCTTTCTTTTCTTTATGAAAGGTTCCAAAAAAAAAGATATGCCTAAATTTTTTAAACTTTTTTAAGAGGTCGTTTAAAAAATTTTAATGTGGGGTATATGGTATTTTTATTTTTCCATCTAGCATTATATTATAGTTTTACCGGTATGTGTTAGGGCGCCAAACATTTTTTTTTTATATTTTTAACCCAAATCAATATATTGAAAAACCATGCATTTTTTTTTATAAAAAATTACAAAAAATGTAACGAGGCCCAAAAAGTTAAAATAGCCCAAATTATAAAATCTCGGGTCGAAAAAACTTTTTATTTATTCATTTCATTTTTTTAGCATCCAAAGACTTCACATAAGTACAAAAATTAGAATTTGTCTAAATTTAAATCTAAAATGAGCAAAATTAAAAATATCAACAAAATGTAAAGTACTAACAAAAATAACATACTAACTAACAACCATAGCCTACAATACATACCGGGGGAAAAGCAATGATAGATAAGTTCAAACATTTACAGTGAATAGGCCGAAATATTTGGGAAAATAAAAGTCCTGAAGATAAAAAAAATCGTTTGCCCCCTTTCTTTTTCGTTTCCCCTCCTTATAAAAAACATCCAATTTTAAAAAAAACACCATTATTAGTATAGTTTATGGAATTTAATAATTATTTATTTTTGAAAGTTCTTATTTCTTTTGGGAAACAGTTAAAAAATTTATTCCCCTCATATTTTATTTTATTTTTTGTCAAAACCCGTTTTCTTCGTAACATTTAGGATGCACAGAATTATCGAGTTTTATGTATTTTGGGGTTTTGGTATTTGTAGTGGGGGGGCATAGGGTATGAAAACATGCTTCCGTGGCGCTAAGGTGAAAAAGGGATGTATCTGGTACAATCGTTCGTATTTATCCATGATAAAAAATTTTGATGGGAGAGCTTTATATTTTTGGGGAGACCCGGGCCCTACTAAAAAAAAGATGGGGCCCCCGCTTCGAATTTTAAAATGGTATTTCGTAAGTATTTTACCGATTTCAATTCAAAGGTACCATCGAAAGGTAAAGATAGAAATTGAAAATTTAAGTAAAAATTTTCACAAAAACCCCTATGTTTTAGGTTATGTTACAAAAACTCTAATGTTTTTCTTTACACTTTTTGTTAGGAACGATTTTATGGGGTTTAAAAAAAGGGTTTTTCATTTTTTTAAGTTGCATTTTTGGTAGATTATTTCTATGTGTTTTAATGAATCCATGCTTTTAAAATTTCTGACAATTATAGCCTGAGTTTATGAAATTTGAAGCGATGGCATGTGTAGACGAATATAGCTACTACTGTGTGATCTTATGTTTCAAATACATTTGTCGAGGCACAATTGGTGAAACAATTAGATATTGGTATAAATCGTTCGTTATGAACCGAACTTAAACAATTTTGAATGGGTAAATTTCGATTTTTTTACGAGACCTTCCCCTGGCAAAAAACAAGAGGGCCGCCGTCAGAACATTTTAAACTAAAAATCTTTAAAAGTATTTCGCCGATTTCAATTCTAAAGGTACCATTGAAAAGGTAATAAAAAGAGCTACAAATGATATATCAACAATTTTCCAGAAAGTTAATTTTTTTTAAGTTATTTTTGTTTTGAGATTTTTGTATTTTAACGATTTTTTCAGAGCACAATAGGTGAAACAACTAGTATGGGGTATCAATCGATTCGTTTTGACCGTGATTTAACAATTTTGATGGGAAAAATTTCGATTTTTTTACTGAGGCCTTCCCATGGCAAAAAAAAAAGATGGCCGCGCCAATGAACCCTTTTGACTCGCATATCATTTAAAGTATATATCCGATTTTTAATTTACGTATACCGTTGAAAAGGTAATTAAAAAAAAAAATAAAACTATATATTATCATTTTGTTGAAACATTAATATTTACTGAGGTTATTTTACAAAAACTTAAATTATTTACCACACTCGTCATCGGTTAGGGAACTTATGGCCCCTATTTTTACATGACAAAAGGGTTTTTTGAATATTTTTGGGCTTGTTTTTTCCGTAGCATATCTCTCTATGTATTCAATGAGTCCTTACTTTTTATGTTCCGACAATATGTCCCGAGATAATGTATTTGAAGCGACGGCATGTGTAAATGTATGCATCGAGTATTTTGATCTTGATGTTTTAAACACATTTGTAGAGGCACAATAATTGATGAAAGGTTTATGTATCTGGTATCAATCGATTCGTTATGAAACGTACTTTAACATTTTGATGAGGTACCCGCGCAAAAAAAAAACAAATGGCTGCCGAAAAAAACTTTGAAGCTTACATTTTTCTAAGATAATTGACAGTTTCATTTCAAAGGTCGGTTGGAAAGGTATTTTTAAAGGAGAAAAAAAGTATAAATTTGCAATTTTACGATACTTTTATATTTACTGAGGTTATCTTGTTACTACACTCAATTGTTACAGTTATGGAACAAATATAACGATATACGTATTTTTTTTGTTTAACCTTTGTTTTATAGTAAGCGACTTTGACGCTGTATTTTGGTACCATAGACAGAAATGATAAAAGTTCTTCCACCGGGGATTGAACCCGGGACCAGATGGAAAGAGTATGACAGTATGACATACTTTTCGGCCACGAAAATCTTCAAAAACAAAAAAAAAATTATATATTAAGACAGAAATTTAAAAAATACCTCCCCCGGGGGTTGAACTCGGGACCTAGAACTGTCAATGTCATACTCTTTCCAACTGGTCCCGGGTTCAATCCCCGGTGGAAGAACTTTTATTCATTTCTGTCTATGGTACCAAAATAACAGCGTCAAAGTGGGTTTATCTAAAAAAAAAGGGTTTTAAACAAAATATATACGTATATACGTTATATTTGTTCCTAACTGTAACAATTGAGTGTAGTAACAAAGATAACCTCAGTAAATATAAAAGTTCGAAAAAAATTGAAAATTCATACTTTTTTTCTCCTTTAATTACCTTTCCAACCGTACCTTTTAAATGAATCTGTCAATTATCTTAGAAAATATGTAAGCTTTAAAGTTTTTTTCGGCAGCCATCTTGTTTTTTTTTGCGACGGGTACCTCACAAAATTTTTAAAAATCGTTTCATAAAAGAATCGATTGATACCCGATACATAATCCTTTCATCAATTATTGTGCCTCTACGAAATGTGTTTAAAACATCAAGATCAAATACTCGATGCAACATTTACACATGCCGTCGCTTCAAATACATTATCTCGGGATATATTTTTCGGAACATAAAAAGTAAGGACTCATTGAATACATAGAGAGATATGCTACGATAAACAGCCAAACATATTCAAAAAACCGTTTTTGTCATGTAAATATATGCGCCATAAGTTCCATACCGATGACGAGTGTGGGAAAAAAATTTAAGTTTTTGTAACATAACCTCAGTAAATATTAAGTTTCAACAAAAAGATAATATATAGTTTATTTTTTTTTAATTTCCTTTCAACGGTATACGTTAAATTATAAAACGGATATATACTTTAAATGATATGCGAGTCAAAAGGTTCATTGGCGGGCCCTCTTGTTTTTTGCCAGGGGGAAAGGCCTCAGTAAAAAAATCGAAATTTTTCCCATCAAAATTGTAATCACGGTTCAAAACGAACGATTGATACCCCAAACATAGTGTTCAAACCCATTGTGCTCTGAAAAAAAACGTTTAAAAATACAAAAATCTCAAAAAAAAACATAACCTTAAAAAAAAATTAAACTTTCGGAAAATTGTTGATATATCATTTTTAGCTCTTTTTATTACCTTTTTAATGGTACCTTTAGAATTGAAATCGGCGAAATACTTTTAAAGATTTTTAGTTAAAAGTTCAATGACGGCGGCCCTCTTTTTTTTGCCCAGGGAAGGTCTCAGTAAAAAAATCGAAATTTACCCATTCAAAATTGTTTAAGTTCGGGTTTATAACGAATCGATTTATACCAAATATCTAATTGTTTTACCAATTGTGCCTCGACAAAATGTATTTTAAACATAAAGATCACACAGTAGTAGCATATATTCTACACATGCCATCGCTTCCAATTACATAAAACTCAGGCTAAATTGTCAGAAAATTAAATGCATGGATTCATTTTAAACAGATAGAAATAATCTACCCCAAAAAAGCAATTAAAAAAAATGTAAAACCCTTTTTTTTCCCAGTAAATACGTTCCATAACGAGAAAGTGTAAAATAAACAGTTAGAGTTTTTGTAACATAACCTCAAACATATGGGATTTTCGTGAAAATTTGTTACATTAATTTCAATTTCTATCATTTACCTTTCGAATGGTACCTTTGAAATTGAAATCGGTCAAATACTTACGAAGATACGCTAGTTTAAAATTCGAAAGCGGCGGCCATTTTTGTTTTAGGGTTGGCCGCTCTCAGCCAAAAAATCAAGACACTCACCATCGAAATTGTTTATCTATGGATCAATACGAATCGATTGATACCAGATACATAGCTCTTTCACCTTTTCGGCCACGGAATTACCTATGCTCCCCTACTATAGAGCTAATAACCTATATACACAGGCAGTGTAGTCAAATAAAAAACAAATGAACAGTGATGCTCAAAGTCCCAAAGTAAAAAGTAATATAAAAAATTTACAAACATGTTTCTCACAGTCACTACCAAAAGAGTAGATTTTAAAAATAATTAACACTTAAAATAGGAGTCATAAAATTTTATAAAATCCTATAACAAATAAATACACAGGCTTATTTTAAGAACTGACACAAAACTTGCCAACAAAATTTTAAAAGATAGGTCATAAAATCCAATATCAGTAAAAAAAAAAAAACACCTATTTAACAACGACAAAACATTTGTTAAAAAAAAAAGAAAAACTTTTGGGCTTATCCCCCTGATTTAAGGGGTTTGATCATAAAATTCTTTTACAGAGGTAGCAATGAGACGCAGGTTTTTTTTAAAGTTTTTTTAAATTTTTATGTCATTATATCCATACATATAAAAAACCAAAAAAACCTTTTTTACTTTTTAAAGTACGTACACTGGTTATGGAAACTGCCTTTTGTCTAGATTATGATGTGTATGGATTATTTAGTGGCATTTGATTTTATTTTTTTATCGAGCTAAAAATTCTAAATGTAAAGCCCGGGAAAAGAGTAAGAATATTTAAGTTCTTATTATACTTGAGGCACACGTTTTAAAGGTGGTTTTTCGGAAAACTTTTCGTAAAAGGAGTAAAATACAAGTAAAACAATCATATTTTTTTAGTATTTCCCCAAAACCCCACTCAGTAAACCCAATTGTAACACCAACACAACTGATATTTTGGGGGGACATTAAATTTAAGCCAATTTTGTAGGGGCCGAGAATGCCATTAGGACCGGCATAATAAAGGGATTATTACCACAAAAAATTATTTTTACCACTAATCTATAGATATAATAGGGAATATACCTTAACTTTTTTTTATCACTCCACTACGTTAGGATTCTTTTGAATCGTTAATCATATTAGTATTATTTTAAAAAAGATTTTTATTATAAAAGTAAGTGGAAAGTTGCATCAATAATAGTGGCGGGGGGAAAAAAGAGCCTCTACGTACTATTGGTATGAGCGAATCGGCCAATAAGGACCGGGGAATGCCAAAAATGTATTAAAAGGCAATCTAGAGTAGTAAGCCCCTTTGGGCTACAATGTCTAGCGGCTTAGACCCCGAATCTTTAGTCAGTGTTTTGCGCGGGAAAAAAAATACTACAAAATTTTAGCCCAATAGAATTTAAAATATTTTCTTTAAATGCTTTGATGCAATAAAAAGGGATTTTTAAAGGGGGTTTTTATCCATTTTTAACCCCCGTCAATATTTGGGCTTGGTGGAATTCCCCGTAATAACACAAAAAGAATTTTAAAATTTATTTACTACAATTCAAAATTAAAAAAGTCCGCCCCGACGGGATTTTAACCGGGTCTCCCGCATTCCAGAGGAGGTTTAAACCAATAGACCATCGGGCAGGACAGGGAATGTAACGTGAATTACAAGCGCATTGAAGAGAAAATTAGCGCAGAGACAAAGATAACAACAGATCAAAAATAGGAGGAAGCTCGTGTATTCACTTTTGAAAAAATACAAAGTTATTAAAAGCAAAGACCCGTTTAAAAATACATTTTAAAAAAAAATAGGGCAGATATTTTGTTTACAGAAACCATTGAAAGTGAAGGCTGGACCCAGAAGGGGCATAGAAGGGTACATGCAGTAAGATGTAACTCTGAAAGTAGCATAAGGGGGGGTGTGATGTTCTACAAACGCAATGAGGGTTTAAAAAAAAAAAAAAAAAATAAATTTTTTTTCCAAATTTTAA
>JAMZAV010006017.1:0-40442 GCA_024449915.1 Sweltsa coloradensis | reverse complement strand
TTAGTGAAACCGTTAGTGCCTTTTGTAAAAAAAGAAATTTTCTTTGGGGCACCTTTTTTTAAGGAGCAAAACAAAAAATTAAATTTTGGGGGGGGGCAATTTAAACTTAGCCCCCCCAAATCGAATTTGAACCAACCCGTTTTTGTGAACGTTTGGGTTGCTTTCTTTTAGTGCACGTTTTTTTGCAAAAAAAAAAAATTTCGTAAGTCCCAAAAACCTTTAAATTTAGGAGCAAAACTAAAATTATTTGGGGGGGGGCCAAAACCTTGACGAAAGCCCCCCAAAATGGGAAATTTTGGGAATCCAAAAAAAATTTTTGTGAAATTTAGTGCATCGTTTGCACTTTTGTGCAAAAAAAATTTTTCGTTAGTGCACCATTTTTAGGAGCAAAAACTAAAATTATTTGGGGGGGGCCCAACTTAAAGAAAACCCCCCCCAAATCGGTTTTTAAATTTCCAAACCAAATTTTAAAACGAAAAGAGTTTCTTGTGCACTTTTGTGCAAAAAAAAATTTCTTTAGTGCACCGTTTTTTTTAGGAGCAAAACAAAAATTATTTGGGGGGGGGGGGCCAATTTTGACAAACCCCCCCCAAAAGGGGGAATTTGTTTCCCAAACCGTTTTTTAACGTTATTTCCCATCGTTAGTGCACTTTGGGTGCAAAAAGAAATTTCGTTAGGTCCCACCTTTAAATTTTAGGAGAAAAAACTAAAATTACTTGGGGGGGGAAACTTGACGTACCCCCCCCCAAATGGGAAATTTGGGGGAACCCAAAACCCAATGGGGGAACTTTAAAGGGGCATCGTTAGTGAAAGGGTTTGTGCAAAAAAAAATTTCGTCAGTGAAACCATTATTTTGGGAGAAAAACCCAAAAATTTACTTGGGGGGGGCCAAATTTTACGAAAGCCCCCCCAAATCGGAATTTTGAATTTAAACCAAATTTTTAACGTTAGTGCATCTTTGGGTGCCTTTTGTGCAAAAAAAAATTTTTCGTTATTTTGCACCTTTAAATTTTAGGAGAAAAACTAAAATTACTTGGGGGGGGGGGAAAATTGAGGGACCCCCCCCAAAATGGGAAAATTTTGAACCCAAAACCAATGTGAACGTTAGTGCACGTTATGCCGTTTTGTGCTAAAAAAAATTTTTCTTGTGCACCATTATTTTGGGGGGCATAATTTAAATAACTTGGGGGGGGGCCAACTTGACGTACCCCCCCCCCCCCCCCCCCCCCCAAATTTGGAATTTTTAATCCAAACCCAAATTGTGAACGTTAGGCATCGAGGCCCCAAATTTTTTTAGGAAAAAAAACTTAAATTTTTGGGGGGGCCAATTTGGGACTTTAGCCCCCCAAAATTTGAATTTTGAATCCAAACCCAAAATTGGGGAAACGTTAGGCATCTTTAAGCCCCTTTTTGTGCAATAAAAAATTTTTTTTATGCCCCCAATTTTTTTAGGAGCATTATTTAAATTTAAATTTGGGGTTGGGGGGGGGCAACAAAACAACAACAAGTACATTTTAAAGGTTAAGGGGGGGTGCAAAATCTATAGGGCCCAATTTAGGGGTGAAAAACTGTCCCCACAAAACACTGCCCCTTGTTTAAAAAATACTTTTAGGCTAGATTAGCACGGTGGTACATTTCTTAAAAAATTAGAACCCCCTTTTAAAAACCCCTTTTTTGCATTTTAATTAAATGGGAAGCGTTTTGAAAGACGGGAAATTTTTTTAAAAAAGGAGGGCCCCACAGTTTACAGCTGGGGCAAAACTCCCTTTTAAACCCCTTTAAAAAGGTTAACAAAATTTTCGCTTATGCAATAACGTCTTTTTTTTTCAATCCCATGGCACAAGTTTAAAAACCATATAAAAACTACCCAAAAAATACTTTTTTTGCTTTAAAAAGCATATTAAAACCCCAAATTTTCGCCATCGGGAACTGGATTTTTTTTTTACGTTTAAAATTTGTACGCTCGCGTTTTTGCAAAAAGTTTTTGGACCTGTTATTAGCCTTAAAAGGGAGGGGTTTAATATCAAGATCCCAACGCTATCAGGGTTTGCCAAATAAAGAAAATAAAATTTTCAAATTCAATGTTTTATTATTACAGTAATTTGCCCTTTAATTTTAATTTAAATTTTTGTACCAAAATGTTTTTTTCCGAATGTTTTATATACATGTTTTCCCTCATTTAGTTAGCCCACAGTGGCGTAGCCGGGGGGGGGCCCGCAATTTTGCCCTAAAAAAAAAAAACTCATTTTTAAAAAACCCATTTTTTCTATAGTTTTCTAGAAATTTTTTTTAAAATTTTTTTCTTTCACAGGGTACTACATCACCAAAAACCTTAATGCCCCATGTAAAATATAAAACGTCGTACCCCCCCTCCCGTTTGGTAAGAACCCCCCAAAATGTGACGAAAATATCGCACTAAAAATCGAAAAAAAATCGTAAAAGAAACACATTCTTTGAAAAAATATTTCTTCGATTGACCCAAAAAACGTGAAAAGTCTAATTTCCAGAGATTTCGAAGGCCCCCTTTTAATTTTTCATCAAGATAAAAATTGCCGTTTCCCCGGAAAGGGGAGCGAAAAAAAAACAGACAGAAAAACTAAAAAAAAAACAAAACCCCCGGAGCTTTTTTTCTGGGGGGTAACGTAAGTGAAAAAAAAAAGAAAGCAAATTGAAAGTTTTCACTTCGCTCCCCACCCCCCCCTACCCTCGCCCAAAAAAAATATCGATTTTGTTGGTTATCGCTCACTCGTCGATTTGCGCGGGGCCTACGGGGGTGGGCCCCCAAGCCCCGTTTTTGTTTTACTTTTCCCCCATTGAAAATCTTTTGGTAAAAACTGGGTGGGGAAACCCTCTAAACCAATTTTTTATTTTTTTATCTAGTGTTTAAAAACCACAAGGGGTATTTTTGGGGGGGCCCGGGGCCCCAAAAATTTTGAAAAAAAAAAATTTTGGAATTTTAAAAAAATTAAAATTCATTAAAAGGGTCCATCAACACCACCAGGGATAGCAAACGAACAACAAAAAGTGTACTACCCAACCAAATAAAAAAATTTGTAAAAAAAAAAAAAAAAAAACGGCAGCCAAGCTTTCCTTCAAAAGTCTTGGGGGGGGAAATTCTGTAAAATATAGAAGTTGAGCCAAGCTTTTTATTTTTTTCCCCTATTTTCCGCTTTGAAAAAAGAAAGACGTTTCGCCTGTTGCCCGAGCCCCAACCCAAACGTTTTTTTGTAAAAAAAAGTAAATTTTTAAAACTCGAAATCATAAAAAAAATTTTTCGGCCATAAACCCAATTTTTCAAGGGGCCAAAACCTTTTTTTTATGATTTCGATTTTAAAAAATTTTATTTTTTTCCCAAAAAAAATCGTTAGCTTGGGGCTCGTCAACAGGCAAAATGATCTTTTTTTTTTCAAAGGGGGGAAAAATGGGGAAAATTTTAATAAAAATTTTGGGGCTCAACTTCATATTCACACATTCAAAGCCAAAGACTTTTGGGGAAAAGGGGGGGCTTGGCTGCCGTTTTTTTTTTTTAAAAATTTTTGTTTTTGGGTTTTTTTTTATTACTTTTTTTGGGTGGCAGTGCTTTAAGTGCACCTCGTGCACTTTGCGTTGCCATGGTGACTTTTACTTTTTTTTTAAAATGAAATTTTTCTCCACAAAAACTTATGGGATCAAAAAAAAATTTAAACCATATTCGTGAAGGGAGGGGAAACTTCTAAAGTTTTTTTCCACCTAAGATTTTGTCGCCGTTTATTTTTGGAAAAAAATCGTTTAAACCTTTCATGAAATTTTAAACCTTTTTGAACGATTTTTGCCACAAAACAAAGGGGTTCAATCGACGGAAACGAAGTTTTGCGGAGGGTTTAAAAAATTTCAATCGACCGACCTCCGTTGAACGTTATGGGGGGAACATAAAAAATAAAAAAAAAAAAAAAACGAGTGAAAAATTTTTTTTCCGGCGAGTCAAATAAAAAACGCTCGTTTAAAAACTTAATGAAAAACGTCATAGTCGCCTTGTATAAAAGCAAATTTTTAAACTTATATTATTTATAAAATTTCAATGGGGATAAAAATAGGTCACAGCTTAACCATTTATGTAGAGGTGGGGGGCTGCCATATTAGAAAAATAAAAAAATATGTCAACTATTTACTTTTAAACTTTTTAAAGAAATTAATTTTTAATTTTTTTTAAAAAAAATTTAAAAATTTAAAAAGGTTAAACCAAAATTTTTCCCCGAAATTTAAATTCCTTTGTTAAAAAACCTTGGGGTTTAAATAAGGGAAGGGAAATTTTTAATTTACCCAAAAAAAGATTAATTTTCCGGGGTTTTGGTAACAAAACCCCTTCGGGGGTTTATGTAGAACCCTGAATTTGGGAAATTACGGGGAAAATTGAGAAAAATTTTCACGGTGGTTTCTTAACCCCCTTTGAAAAACTTTTTAAAAGGGGTGTCCTTTTGGGAAAATTTTAAAAGGTTTTAAAACTTTTTTAAATATTTTTTTTTAGGGAAAATTTTTGAACAAAACGATTTCACAGGGATAATTTTTTTTTTAATTTTGAGTAAACTTTTGAAAATGGGTTTTCCAAATCCTTTGGGATTTAAAACCTGTCCCTTAAGGTTTTAAAAAAAACTTTTTTTTATTTTTTCTTAAAAGGGGCAAAATTTTTTGAAAAAAAAAAAGGGAAAACCAAAAACACTTTTAAAAAAAAAAAAAAAAATTTAAAAAAAAAAGGGAAAAAAAAATTGGGAAAAAAAAAAAATATGAAAAAAAAAAAATTTTTTTAATAACAAAAGGGGCCAAATTTTAAAACCCAAAACCCCATTTGGTTGGTCACACAAATACACTTTCTTTTAAAAATTTTGAGTGAATTTTTTTAAAAGGGGATCAAAGCCCCATTGATTAAAAATGTCCCCAAAGGGCTTTGGCAACACCCCTTTTCGGCCTAATTCGTAATTTTGGGAATAATTTGGGAAAAAAACAATTTGGTCACACGATCCCTTTTCGTTAATACAAATTGAGTAAATGGGGGAAAATGGGTCAAAAGCCCAAATTGTGGAAATATAGGCCCCACCCAAGGTGTTAAAAAATTTATTTACTTCCTTTTTCGTTTATTGGCAAAATTTTTGGGGGCCAAAAAACGGGGTGGTCACACTTTTACATTTTCCCTTTTAATCTTGAGTAAATGTTTTGAAAGGGGTTCAAAGTCCATTTTTGGTAAAAAATTTTAGCCAAGGCAGGGGGCAACAGTCCCTTTCGCCCCTAATTTCGTAATTTTGGGAAAAATTTTGGGCCCTAACAAGGGGGAAACCGATACACTTTCGTTAATATTGAGAAAAATTTTTAGGGAAAAGGGGGTAAAAAGGGCTTTTTAATTTTGACCCGATTTACATATAGGGTTAAAAATTTAAATTTTTTAAAAACTTTAGATTTTTAAATCACAAAAATTGTTAATTTGGCGTCCTTAATATTTATTTGAATCCCAGATTTTTTTAATTTTGGGTTTTTATCAACCCCTTTTAGTACACCCCCTTTTTTTCCTGTAAACAGCAACTCTTTTGAGGGGATCTTTGAGCCATTTTTTTGAGAACATTTTTCTGAGTTTTTTTAAAAGGGAAAAAAAACAACGGCCCCCCTATCAAAAAAACCCCTGACTGGTAGGCTAATCCTCCCCCACAGTAGAAAATTTGTGGAAAAAAAGTCAAAGGGTGCAAAAAACTGGTTTTGAATCCCAAAATAGGGAAATTTTTTTTTTTGTTATTAAATTTTGGGTTTTTTCTACAATTTTTTTAATTTTGTAATCTTTTGGGGTTAAAATTTGTTTTTATATTTTAAATTTTCAAAATTTTTTTAATTTTTAATTTTTTTTTTAATTTTTTTTTTTTTTAAAAAACCTTTTTTTACCCCCTTCCATCCCTTAAAACCCACAATTTTTTTCATGGCACCTCGAGGGAATTTTCCCTTAGAATATTTACTGGATTTTTAAAAATCCAAAATTCCCGGGCTCTACCACAAAAAACCCCTAGCTAAAAAGGGAAACCCAAAAAGTAAAGAGTCCCCTTTTTTCACTCCCCGTCAACCCCATCCGGCGGAGAATCGAGGCGGAAAAAAACCTTTTTATAACAAACCGGGAAACCCCTTCTTAGGGGGATCTTAAATTTTAGGGCTCCTTGCAAAAACACCCTCTTAAAATCAAATTTAATTGTATTTCAATCAACAAATTTTTGTTGTTTTAACCCCGTTTTTGATGACGGTATTTTTATTTTTATTAAGAAAGATTTTCAAAATTGGAAAGTCAAAAATAGTGATGAATTTAAATGTCACAGTTTAAAAATTTTTAATTTTTTTTGGATGAATCGTAGCGAGCGAAGCGAAGATTCCATTTCACTAAAACTGAAAAAAAAAAACGGGGAAAGTTTTTTTTTTTTTCTTTTTTTTTTTTATTTTTTTTGTGTTTTTTCACACGAAATTTCGGCTAAACCGATACCCAAATTTTCAAAAAAATTTTTTGGAGAAATTTGAAAACCCCTTAAATTGAAGGGGCACGAGTCGAAAAAGGCCGAAAAATTTTTTTCTCAAAGAAAAATTTAATTTTTCGATTTTTTTTTTGATTTTTTTGTTTTTCCCGTTTGTGGTTTTTTCTAGTTTTTTAAACCCCCATTCCGGCTAAACCCCAAAATTTTCTCTCCAATTGTGATTAAATTTTTTTGGGGGCCTTCAAAAACTCTTTGGGCTTAAAACTGCCACCCTTTTTTTTGGGGGCCGGGTCGAAAACTTTTTTCTCGTGAAAATCGGCCCTTTTTTACGATTTTTTTTTTTTATTTTTTTGTTTTTGTTTATATTTTTTTTGGGGTTTTTTAACGCGATTCCGTCTAAAACCGTTACTCCAATTGCAATGAAAATTTTTTGGGGGGCCTTTTTTGAAATCTCTGAAATTAAACCTGCCACTTTTTTGGGTACAATCGAAAAAAAATTTTCTATGGGAAAATCGTACTTTTTCGTTTTTAAAAAAAAAAAATTTGGCCCCCAATTTTTTCGTGGGCATTTGGGGCCCCATTTTGACCCGACGGGTGGGGCTACAACGTTCAATTTTACCCTGAACATTAAGGTTATGGTGATGTATTGCTTTTTCCCGAAAGAAAAAATTTAAAAAATTAGCTAGAATTTCCCTGGAATAAAGGTTTTTAAAGTGAGTTTTTTTTAGGTTTATAATAACATTAACAAGGAAAAAATTTTAAAAATTTTACAACAAAAACCAAAACACCCCACAATGCAATTTTAAAAAAACACTTGCAAAAAAAAAGTAAATCCTACGTTTAAAATAAAAAATGACCAAAACGCTCATCCCAAACAAAAGCGGGGGGACTTTTTAACGTTTTCCTTTGGGAACAATTAATGAATTACAAATCACAAATAATAATTTTTACGTTCACGTCTTTCAAGGTATTTTTTTTTCTTTGAAAAAAGGGATGGAAACGGCGTTTTATTTTTTTAAATTTTAAAATTTACGTCTTTTGTTTAATTTTATGTGCAAATGTGTAAATTCGACAAAATTAGTTTTTTTTCTGCAAATTTGAGTATGTTAAAAAGGGTTTTTTTTTTTTGAATTTCCCTTTTCAAAAAAAAAATATCTGTTTTCAATTTGGTAAAGGTCAAGAATTATTTCGCCATGGTTAAAAGGGGGGAAAAGAGAACTTTTATAAGGAAAAGGGGGGATTAAATTGGAAATTTAAAAGATAAAATCTCATTAAACCGACAGGAGAAATTTTTTTGTTTCTAAAAAAGAAAAAATGTCCTGAGTGGAAAATTACAGAACATTTTGGGAAAAAGGGGAAGATAATATTTTTTAAAGTTTTCTAGAAAAAAATTTTGAATCTTTTAAAATGTGCTTTTGGGATTCTAAAATTTAAAAAAATTTTTCCCCGGGCTTACCACCATGAATATTTTTTTACTTATTAGGTATTTTTTCAAAAAAAAACCCGTTCAAACTGCAATAATCAACAAACCCAAGCAAAGTGGCCCTTTTTTTTCCCAAAAAACTTTTAAAAATTGGGTTTTGCAAATTTCGGGGTCAATATGGGGGGGCCCGGGAAAAAAATTTTTGGGGTCTATTTATTGCCCGTGATCAGTTTTTGACTTATACACTTTTTTAATAATAATTATGGGCTAAAAAAAATAAAATTTTAATTTTTAAGGGTTTAAAAACTTTTTGTGTTTAAAATTTTTTATCAAGATTTGAACAGAAGAATGGATTCGCGTTGGTGGTTTGTTTGTGAAAATGGACTAGGGAAAACCCAAAGTCGTTGGTTTGAGGGGTGAGTGACCATGTGTTGGGGTAAACCCCTTTAAAATTTTTTTTACTTCCCCCACCCTTTGCCCCCCCCTGCCTTTAAAATAGGCTACAGTGGAGCATTTTTGGGCCCAAACTATTGGGGCCCCCAAACTTTTAAAAAAAATCCCCGGGGCCAAAAAACTACCCTTTGCAAGACCCGGGAGGGACACGGAAAATTTAGTTGAAGACTGCCAACAACAGCAACCTTTCCCGGCCCCATTGGGTTTTAACCCAAAAACCCTATTAAAGAAATAATTATCAAATCAAAAGCAAAGTTCCCGGGTACTCACCACCTTACTCGTTTACCTTTGCTAAAAATACGACTTTTTGGGTTTCCCTAGAAGTACTAAAGCGCCCTTGGGACCCAAATGTGGGAGAAAGTTTGGGTTTTAATCCCCTGGTCGGGGAAAAATTTTTTAAATTTCTAGATTGCATTTCAAAAAAAAAATTAAACCCTGTTTTGAAAATGCATAAACGAAAGGAAAGTCCATCATTGTGGCAATGGGCCTCCGGCCTACTAGGGAAACATGCCCCGTCGAAATACGTGAAAATAAAATTTCAAAAAAGGGGGGGACTCAATCCCACCCCCAGCGGGAAAATTTTGGGGATACCTTGACCCTCCAACATTCGGGCTGACCTTGCATGGGCAGGCATTTTACGGCCAGGCGAAAAACAAACCCAAAAAAATTTTTTTCAAAAACTAAAAAATTGTTTGTTTTTAAAATTTAATTTTTTTAAAAAATTGGAAGGTTTTATTTTTTAGTTTTTTATTTCTTGTAGGTTTAATTTTTGGATTTGGGTAGGTATTTCCTTTTTCGTCTCTTTTTTATGCAAATTTGGGGGAATCGGGGGACGAAGGGGAGGGACGTAAGGGGAAAGGGGGCCCCCGGGGGGGACAAAGGGGGACAGGCCTTGCTTGGGGCAGAACCAGCCCCCAAGCATAAAGGGGGGGGCGGGGTTCCCCACGTCGTGGGGCGGGCTCCTCTGTGTCATCATCCGTTCGTGTTGGCTTTGTCGTCGCCGTGGGGAGGTAGGGGCAAAGGGAAGGGGTTTCCCCCCGACGACCCAAGCTCCCCCATTAGTTCAGGGGGGTGAAAATCCCCTTTCACGGGCCAAACCGGAGAAGGTGTCGAGTTGGAATTTGAATGCCCCTTGTATAAATCGCAAATGACCTTGTGATTTTTGTTAGGGAGTTCTCAATTTAAAATCGTACCGGAAAGTCCGTTTTTAAAATTTTAGGAAACAATTTTGTTCAAACGATTCGGCCCGATTTTCAACGTACACACACACACACACACCCCACAAAACACACACACACCACACACACCACCCCGACGCAGAAAAAAACAATAAAGGGGCGTTTTAAATCGAATGAAAACCCCTCGTTCGCTAAAGGGTCAAATGTTTAATTTCTCGCTGATGTTGAGTTTCCGATTTTTTCAAACCTCATATTCCTTTTAGTGAGATTTTTCCCAATAAATCATTTTTTCTTTTTTTTCATTTCTCGGTTTTTTTTTTTTTGTGACTTATTTTCTTAATTTCTTTTTCTTTTCTTTTTTCCCCTTTTTTACATCTGGTATATTATTAATTTCATTTTATATCCTCTTTTGGGAAATTTTTTATCAAAATATTTTATAAAATACATTTTTGTTGTAATTTTAATTTTTTCAAATATTTTTTTTCACTTAGTTCATTGTTTTTGTATACATTTTTTGAAGTTTAAATTAGATTTTTTTAGCTGTCATCCTTTGTTTAAACCGATTATAAACTGAAAAGGTAGAAAGTTAATTAAAAAAAAAGTAAATAAATTTAAAAACACACTTACACGGGACATATTATTTTTCTTGGGGAACCCAAAGGTGTTATTTTTTTCAAAACTTTTTGCAAAAATTTTTTGTTTTCACGCACTAACTTCCCAAAATTTGGTTTTGGGTTCAAATTCCAAATTGGGGGGGGTACGTCAAAATTGTCCCCCCCCCCAAGTAAATTTTTTTTTATGCTTTTTTTTAAAATTTAAAGGGGGCACTAACGAAATTTCTTTTTTCACTAAAATGCCCCTAAAGTTTCCCCAATTGGGGTTTTTATTCAAAAATTTCCAAATTTTTGGGGGGTTACGTCAAGTTGCCCCCACTCCCCAAGTAATTTAAGTTATGCTCCTAAAAAAATGGTGCACTAACGAAATTTCTTTTTGCACAAACGGCACTAAAAGATGCACTAACGTTCACAATTGGTTTTGGGTTCAAAATTCCGATTTTGGGGGCTGGGGCGTCAATTGCCCCCCCCCCAAAGGGAATTTTAGTAATGCTCCTAAAAAAATGGTTCACTAACGAGCACTAAAGTTTCCCCAAATTTGGGTTTGGTAAACCCAAAAATCCCAAAAATTTGGGGGGGCTACTTCAAGTTTTCCCCCCCCCCAAATTAAAGTAAGGGTTTCTTTCCAAAAAAAAATGGTGCACTAACGAAATTTTTTTTGGGACAAAAAGTGCACAACGATGCACTAACGTTCCCCAAATTTGGGTTTGGGGTTCAAAAATTCTAAATTGGGGGGGGTACGTCAAAATTTCCCCCCCCCCAAGTAATTTTTATTAACTTTAAAAAAAAATGGGGCCACTAACGAAATTTCTTTTTTCACAAACGTTGGGGACTAAAAAGATTTCACCCAAAAAGTTCACAATTGAATTGGGTTCAAAATTCCAAATTAGGGGGGGGTACTCCCCCGGGATCCCCCCCAAAATTAATTTTTGTTATGCCCTAAAAAAATGGGGCACTAACGAAATTTTTTTGCACAAACTGCACTAACGAGGGGCTTTAAAGTTCACAATTTTGGGTTTGGGTTTAAAATTTCCCAAAATTGGGGGGGGTACGTCCCGTTTGCCCCCCCCAAGTAAATTTTTGGGTTTTACTCCTAAAAAAAAAAGGTTTTTCACTAACGAAATTTCCTTTTGCACAAACGTGGGACCCCTTTTCGAGCACCAACGTTCTCAAAAGGGGGTTTTGGGTTCAAAATTCCCAATTGGGGGGGGGGGTACGTAAATTTTCCCCCCCCCCCCCCAAGTAATTTTTTAGTTTGCTCCCAAAAAAATGGTTTTCAAATTACTTTTAAATTTTTTTGGCCCCAAAAAAAGGGGCACTTAACGATGCACTAAAGTTTACAATTGGTTTGGATTTTAAAATTCCGATTTTTGGGGGGCTACGTCCCCGTTGCCCCACCCCCAAGTAAATTTTTGTTTTGCTCCTAAATTTAAAGGGGCACTAAAAGAAATTTTCCCTTTTTGGCACAAACGTGGGACTAAAGATGCCCCAACGTTCACCAATTTGGTTGGGGTTCAAAAATTCCCGAAATTTTTGGGTTTCTACGTCAAGTTGGGCCCCCCCCCCCAAGTTATTTTAGTTTTTTCTCCCTTAAAAAAATGGTGCACTAACGAAATTTTTTTTTTGGGACAAACGTGCCCTAAAAGATTTCACTAACGTTTCCCCAAGGGGTTTTGGTTCCAAAAATTTCCCATTTTGGGGGGGGGCTACGTCAAATTTTCCCCCCCCAAGTAATTTTAGTTTTGGGTCCTAAAATAATTTGGGCACTAAACGAAAATTTTTTTTTGACAAAACGGGCACTAACCCAGCCTAAATTAAAAAAATTTTGGTTTTGGATTAAAAATTCCCATTTTGGGGGGGGTTTTTTTCAAGTTGGGGCCCCCCCCAAAATAAATTTTTGTTTTGCTCCTAAATTAAGGTTTTCACTAAAAGAAAATTTTTTTTTTGGGAAAAAACGTGCACTAACCCATGCACTAATGTTTCACCAATTGGTTTGGATTCAAAAAATTCCCCCAATTTTGGGGGGGCTGGTCGTCAAGTTGCCCCCCCCCCCCCCAAGTAATTTTTAAATTAGCTCCTTTAAAAAAGGGGCACTAACGAAACTTTTTCCCTGCACAAAAAGTTTCACTAACGATGCACAAACGATCCACTAACTTTTATGTGAAATTTGGGGTTTTTGGGGGGGGCCCCCAAATTGACGGAGGGAGGCTTGGGTATAAAAAAATAAACTTGGAAACGACAATAAACATAAGCTTTCCAGTGGGTTTAAATAAAAATAAATATTTGTGAAAATAAACTTATTAAAAATTAATGAAACATTACTAGAAAAATACTTTACATAAGAGTAAGTGTTTACGCCAATATTAGATTTCCTATCAATTTCCATCCTTTCCCACCGGCTGTGATGTATTCTGTATCACGGCCCGCAATCGCGTCTGTCAGCACTATGCTGGCAACTCGCACATCAGTGTACTCTCAGCCGCTCCGTCGGAAAGAAACTCAAGTCTCTCGCTCGTAGAGAACGCGTGTGTGTTTCTACGCACTGTACTCGCACCTCGCCAGTGTATACGTATACAGTGTACCTGGTAACTCTTTTCTATTGTGTTAACATTATATTAGTGTATATATTTCACCATTATAATCGCTCTCGACGCCGACGCCCCCGACGCCCCCGATGCCTGCCGCCCAGCTGAGTAATCCACATGCCCGCCGTCCTGCTACCTTGCCCAGCCCATACAGCAAGTCGGTAAGTGATTTCAGTATATTTCGCAGCTCGGTTTCCAAAATCCTATAATACAGTCCACTTACACCCCCCTCCCCCCCCTCATCGAATACCTAGTCGTCTTGTGGCCCCCCTCGCCCTACACTAGGTCGCAATTGTAGGACTCTCTCGCCTACGCGCTAACAAAGTTGGTCCTCCTGGCGCCGAATCTTCAGCCAGTTTTCATTGATTCTCATATCATCAATTGTCCAGTTTTACTTTCATGTAAAATATAATCTCCCACGTGTCTCTTATCGCAGTCACACGCCTCAGTACATGGTACATGATCCTCGCCTGTCCGCACTCGACGCTTAAATCTGCGTCAGCACCTCGGCTCGTATTCGTACGTGCTTGTAATCCACCTCGGCGCTCATCTGAACATTGTTCAACATTGTTCAGCGCTATCTCGTGTTCTTCTCTCACATTGCATTTTCTATCTGGAAATGTAATCGCACTCTCAGATTTCGTTCACACAACTGCAATAATTGTTTATAATTATTTTCTTCGCTCTTTCTCGGCTTTCTTAAGCTCACAACATTGCTTTCTCAAAACTTGTGTGTTATTTCATTTTATAATTTACAAATTTGTTAGCGCGTAGGCGAGAGAGTCCTACAATTGCGACCTAGTGTAGGGCGCGGGGGGCCAACTAACACTAGGTAATCGATGGGGGGGGGGGGGGGGGGGGTGTAAGTGGACTGTATTATAGGATTTTGGAAACCGAGCTGCGAAATATACTGAAATCACTTACCGACTTGCTGTATGGGCGGCGGGCAAGGTAGCAGGACGGCGGCGTGTAGATTTCTCAGCTGGGCGGCAGGCGTCGGGGGCGTCGGGGGCGTCGGCGTCGAGAGCGATTATAATGGTGAAATATATACACTAATATAATGTTAACACAATAGAAAAGAGTTACCAGGTACACTGTATACGTATACACTGGCGAGGTGCGAGTACAGTGCGTAGAAACACACACGCGTTCTCTACGAGCGAGAGACTTGAGCTTCTTTCCGACGGAGCGGCTGAGAGTACACTGATGTGCGAGTTGCCAGCATAGTGCTGACAGACGCGATTGCGGGCCGTGATACAGAATACATCACAGCCGGTGGGAAAGGATGGAAATTGATAGGAAATCTAACATTGGCGTAAACATGCCGGCCACCAAAATGAGCCAACATTTTAGGGATAATTCTACATAATACTCAGAATTGCGGAACGTGAAGAATCCAGTCTGAGAAGACTTTCGATAGAGCAAGAAATTAAGCGATCAAGCGAACTAAGAAGCAAATATATGAAAAACTGTACAAGGGAACTTCTGTGCAATTATGCGACAGGAAGACTGATGAGCTTGTTCACGGGCCTGGTGTAAGAGCCTGACGGCGTACGTATAGAGGCAACGCGAACAATGCCATCGCGACCGGGATGCAGGTGGGTTACTCGTCCGATCGGCCAGGAGAGAGGTGTGCTTGAGGCTTCAGGTAGCAGGGAATGGCGAAGCCTGCCGGCCACCCTGATATTCCCCGCTTGGTCGATGAATGGATTCAGGGACGCGAGACGAGACGATCCAGCTTGACTGCGGGCCAATCTGCGGAGTTCATCTGCGTAGTAGTGCTTTTGAGTAACTCGAATCAACAGATTGAGAGCGTCCTGCAACTCGGACGGTTGCAGAGGGCCTGAGGGAGGTGGAGTGCGATTGCGTTTGGCCAACAGGAGTCGAGTGAACCGTATGACTTGGCCAAATACACGTTGAGCGCGGAGCAGTGTGGAGAACTTCTCCAGACACGTGAGCAGAGGATCGACTGCGGCGTTTGTGACGAGGGTTGTGGCTGAAGTCTTCACTTCAGGCAGATCGATCGGAGCGTCTAGAGTGTGGCCGGAGCGTGGCCACGTTTCAGCTGGTGAACGCAGGAACGGAGGTCCAGCCAGCCATAGAGGGTGCGCCATCAGTTCGGATGGGAGTAAACCACGAGACGCACAGTCTGCGGGGTTCTCTTCCGAGGCGACATGAGCCCAGTTGGTAGGGCTTGAGGTCTCCAAAACTTCAACAACACGATTTGCCGCAAAAGTTTTGAGACGGTGTGGCGGAGTGGCGAGCCAGGCAAGGACGATCATGGAGTCCGTGTATAGAGCCACGGAATCCAGAGTGAGAGTAGAGAGGGATGGCAAGGTCGTCTGAACGAGCCGAGACAACAAGAGCGCGGATGACAATTCCAGCTTGGGTATTGTCAGTGGCTTGATTGGAGATACCTTGCTTCTTGCAGGCAATAGCGTGACGTGAGATGTGGATCCGCGTTGTGTGTGCAGGTAGAGCACTGCAGCAAAACCCTTCTCTGAGGCGTCACAGAATCCAACCAGCTTGTGGACACCACGACTGTCTGGAAAAGCTCGTGGAATCCGAAGCGAGGAGAGCTGAGAAACGTCGGAAACTGCGGACAACCAACTCTGAGTGAGCTGGTCGGGGAGCGGGTCATCCCATTGAAGTGGGTGTAACCAGAGTTGTTGCAGGAACATCTTCATCCAGCACACGAAAGGAGTGAGGAAGCCGAGCGGATCGAAGATCTTGGCTATGTAGGAGAGAGTCGACCGCTTGGTGACAGATCTGGAAAAGGATTCCGCATGGAAGGAGAAGCAGTCGGAATGAGGATCCCACAACAAACCCAGTATCTTGATACCTTGTTCCTCGTTATAGAAAACAAGGGGGGTTTCTAGGTGCTCGTGAGGAAGTGTTGTTAGAGCGTCAGAAACATTACTGGCCCATTTCCTGAATTCGAATCCTCCAAGGGCAACTAGGGCTCGCAATTGAGATTGCAAGGAGCGAGCGTGAGCGAGATCACTTGCGCCAGAGACGAGATCATCTATGTACATCTGACACTTTATTGCTTGAGCAGCAAGTGGGAAGCGATCTCCTTCGTCGGCTACTAGTTGAGAAAGAACGCGTTGAGCTAGGAACGCAGAGGACGTGAGGCCATACGTGACCGTGTTGAGTTGGTACTCGACCACAGGAGAGTCAGGTGATGGGCGCCAGAAGATGTGTTGGTGAATTCGATCTTCCGGATGAACGAGGATCTGCCGGTACATTTGTCGTATGTCCGCGCAGATGGCAACAGCGTGTGTCCTGAAGGCTGTCAGGACGGAGGGAAGATCTGCTTGCAGCTTTGGTCCGCTGAGAAGGTTGTGGTTGAGTGAAACGCCGTTCTTATCTTGATAAGAGGCGTTGAAGACGACGCGGAGTTTTGTGCTCGAACTAGTGAGTTTGTGAACACAGTGGTGAGGAATTACATAATCTACTGGTTGTGGTGCAAGTTGCATGTGTTGAGATGCAGCGTAATCCTTCATGAAGAGATGGTATGCGTCCTCCTGCTCGGGGGTTCGTTTGAGGCGTCGTTCTAAGCTTAAATAACTTTGTAGAGCGGCCGAGCGGTTGGAGCAGAGAGGAGAAGTCGCGGGCTTGAAGGGCAGAGCGACGGAGTAGCGTCCATGCTCATCACGAGTGTGTGAGGACATGAAGTGTTCTTCACATAACTGATCATTTGGATCCTTATGTTGAGGGCGTGCTATCTCTTCTGTTTCCCAGAAGAGACGCAGAGTGCGGTCTAAGCCTGAGGAGCTCGCGAGCAGAGAGAGTGGGGTGTGAGAGGGAGCTTCCGATGTTTGAACAGGACCCATGATGACCCAACCAAAAACTGTATTCAGAGCAGAGGGACTGCCTCTGATTATTATGTCTCCATCCTTTTGGAGAACGTCGAGGTAGAGATCGGCTCCAAGGAGGAAGTCGATTTGGTCAGGGAGGTTGAATCTATCGTCAGCTAGAGAGAGGCCTCGGTATTTCTCGACAACATCGAGAGGTACTGAACTGGCGGGCATGTGGCCAGTGATGGTGGATAGAACCAGAGCTTGAACAGCAAAGGTTTGATGAGGTTTGAAGCGCGAGGCTATCTCACAATTTACAATGCCGTGTACTCGGGCGGAAGCGTGTCCAATGCCGGACAATTCCATGACGCTGGAATGGAGTTTTAGGCCGAGACGTCTTGCGAGAGAGAGTGTGATTGCAGAAATTTGCGAGCCTGAATCGATGATCGCGCGAAAGGGTTGATATCTACCAGAATTGTCCTGGATCAGAGCTCGCAGCGTGCCAAGCATGGCAGAGCGCTTGAGGGGCTGACTGACTTCTAGTTGGCAAGCCAGTGCTAGTCCCACTGTAGGTTTGTTACCCTGCAGTGGGCGAGTGTCAGCTGGGGCGCTGACAGTGGGGGAGGTCGATGTCGCGGAGTGGAGCAACGTGTGATGATGCTTACTGTGGCACTCGCGACACGAGCCTTGAGAGATACAGTGTTGTTTGTTATGATTGCCAAGACAATTAACGCATCGCTTTAGATTGCGCAGAGTTTGGTACTTCTCCTCCACGGTCTGCTTGAGGAATGTTGGGCAGTTGTAGAGTGTGTGATCGCCGTCACAAGATGGACACGAGCGTGTTTGCGCGGGCGATCGTGGCTGTGGCTGAGTAGGAGGAGAAGGTTTCGCGACAAGCAGCGAATTAATTTTTCGAGTGGGAGTGAAGGGCTGAGAAGCGCCTGTAGGCTTGAGCTTAGTTGAGCTTGCAGCGGAAATATGGTCAAGTCCGCAGAGCTCGAACGTGCGGCTTTGTTCCTCGAGGAAATCGATAAGCTGTTTGTAAGTGGGCGTGCTATGCGATGAGCATTTGAATTCAAACTGCTTACGTGTGTTTAGATCCAAGTGCGCGAGGGTGATCGATAATAAGAGGAAATCGGCGAGATCACCAATTTCCAGCCCTTTGAGAGCGTCGATAGAGCTTCTATGAACGTTCAAAAAGAGCTGAAGGGAGGCATGGTTTCCAGATTTGAGAGGAATGAAGTCCAATACCTGCTGTATGTACATAGCAGCCAATAGACGTTTATTTTGATACCTGTTGATCAAAGTTGCGTATGCGATTGCATAATTCTCATTTGATATTATGAAGCTGGAGATCGTTGAAAGGGCAGCGTCTTGGAGGGATGATCTCAAGTAGTGAAACTTTTGCACTGCATTGAGACTAGTATTTTGATCCACTAGAGAGTGGTACAACGCGTAATATTCCGGCCACCGTGCGAGGTCACCATTGAAATTAGGTAATTTAATGGTGGGGAGCGAATTTGTTGAATTAACAACAGCTGGTTGTGGGGTCACTGCTGGGGTAGTGACAATTAGTTGTGAGGCTGCGATGTAACGTTTTTGTGCCGAAAATATTAGATCATCGAAACTTATTCTGACCTTACTCACTTCAAGTGGTTTGACGGTTTCTTCCAATTTAGAATTGAATACGATGATAGATTCTTGTACTTTATCAAATTTATTTTGTAGAAACAAGAGCTCGTCAAAGCGAGGCTTGAAGAGTGGTACGTCGTCGGGCTTTAGATTATTAAAAGCTTCATATATGCGTTGCGCAGATGCAAACAGTTCTTCGCGAGTTTTGAGAAAGGCGTTGGCTTGCTGTTTCTGCTGTTCAGACATGTTGTATGTTAATGAGTGCAACGTGAAAGTAAGACGAAGTGACAAGTAAGCCAACAAGTAGTAACAAGCTGACGAAAATCAAGGACAGACAGTAAGACATTGTGAAAGCAACAACAATAGGGAACTGTCCTTGGTTTCAAATATATCTTACACGTATTTAGTAATTTGTAATATTCAATTTAATAAACATCGCAATTAAAATAAACTATAAAAAATAAAATCTGTGGATTCTATGCATGTTCAAAGTTCCTGGGTTTTGACTTCCCGCACAAAGACTTACGTACGCGCTCTTTTGGTTGTTACGTCATCGTGAGGTGTGGAGGGGAAGCTGATTGGCAGAACTGTCAGCTCGTCGCCCCGGCAAACCTTACGATGACGTCACGCCCACCTGCAATGGCGCATGGCCGTTTTCCGGCGCGAAGCCAGGTTCAAATTTTTCCTCGCTCACAGTTAGCAGTAATAAAAGCCGGACGCATAAAAAACTTTGCTGGTCGGTATTTGAGGTTGTTAGTAGGGACATATTCAAATTAGGTAATCAAGGACAGTTCCCTATTGCTTATTTGTATTGTAACCGAGTGCCAAATCACCATACTAAATTTTGTATAATGTAATAAAGTAACTCTTAGTTTGATGCGATTCCTACTTAAATAAAAATAAATAAAAAAATGTATTAGAGTCTACCCACTCAGTTACATAACTGATTTTCAGTGGGGGACAGTAAATCAAAGCCACCAAGCCAACCCTGTAGGCGCCGACGCAATCGACGAGTGAGCGATAACCAACCAAAGATCGATATTTTAATAGGAAATATAGCAATCAGTGGTATGGACAGTGCGAACACCCGCGGATCAACGCCAGAATCAACAAGGCCTATTCAGAACAACTCTGAATTTATTATGTGCTTCGTTGCTAGGACGGCTCCAAAGTCACCGTTTACAAACTCCTAAGACAAGAACTGATGGTCCAAATCAGAAGTTAAAAAACTTCTGACTTTGACGGGAATCGAACCCTGTACCTTCTGCATTGGAAGCAGGTACGCTAACCACAAGAAATATTTTCATCGATTTTTCAATGAGGAAGTTCACGAATATTTAAAAAATACTCGTTCCAACATGTCAGTATCACACGGTCCATGACAATACTCTAGTTGCAACTAGTTGCATAAACAAATACAATGTTCTCAATAACGAATAACTTGAACTCAATATCGTACAAATACATTTTGATAAGAGACATTTTAGTCACCAACTATAAAAATCCCACGTACATTACGCTAGCTGTATTACGGAACCGACTGCATTCTGACGAATAAATATATGAATGCGTGTAAATTTGTTTCATCGTGACATCTGTAAAGCGTAGTGTAGGTATTTTTTAAATTCATTGGCTGAGATTATTGCTTGAAAGTAGAACTTGGGTAGGCATATATGGTGTGTTATACACGGTGCATTGAGATACGCATAAATCGATACCCGGAAACGATCGCACTGAAAATATGCGAGTGTACCCGTACAACAATCGCTCTTTTAAAATACCATGAAAATGATTAAAATAACTAGTGTAATAAAATTTTAATTCTCAATAAAACGTACTACTAGGAGTGCCATCGAGTATATTTTTATTTTATTGATACATTCATATTTTGAATTACATAATATATAAAGTAAGGTATGATAAATGTTTTGCATGAACGTGTTATAAGCTTCAATATTTATCTTATGATTCTGTATAAATTTTCTCCTAGAATAAACGTATTTCCAAAATAGTAATATTATTTTCAGTGGCCTAAATTACTATTTTTGTCTATTTGACTTGAAAATGAATGTTTAAATTAAATTCGTTTTGAAGTGGAAACCTGGTCAACGTTATATTAACAGGAGGGAATAGCCACAGGCCATTTGATGACACTCATACCCATCATTCTCCTTGATCTCGACCCAAGAAAACTACGGGTTCAACCTTTCGTATGGATAGCAGCTGGTATCGAAGTGGCAACCTCGCGAATGAGGATATTGCTTATGACGCGTTAGAATACTTCTTTCGGTGAAGCAGTCCCAAAAAATTAATAGTTTTTGTCATCTGAACATCTGATAACGCGATATGAATAATATGATTTCACGTATCATAACATGATCATCAGTCTTACTTATTTGCTTATAGTGCGATTCAAACATTTCAATTTTACTTATACTGATTTCATATGAGACAAGACATAACAACACTATACCCTGTACATTTAAACTCAAAACATTCTTTGGTTAATTTAACTAAACGCATCTCAATTCTCCCCAGATATGGTCAGTCAGTTCCATTCCAGACACGTCCCTTCCCCAGAACCTACCACTGCTGCGAGAGGACAATAAAGTATAAACATGTAATGCGTATTAACTATTTAATCTTTTATTTCAATTATATTTCCAACATTCGAGAAGACACCATTTTACACAATAATAACATTCATTTCTTTTATCAACAGCATCATCTCTAAACACTGCCTACTAGATAACTTGTACATATGAACTGCCTAGTGTATTCCAATCCACACTACATTATCCCCCCCTTAAAAGAAGGGTTTCAATCGGTTGAAATGAACAACTATACGCTGTCGAAGACGTCTTCCATTGGGTCCATTTCCATCTGCTTTAATTCGGTAGGTGACGTCGGAAAGACGTTTTTGAATTGCATATGGACCCTCCCAAGGACAATGCAATTTTTGTGTACGTCCAGGCTTCACAACAGTATTTAACAGCCAAACACGATCCCCTTCCTGATATTGATTTCCTGCACATCTTCGGTCATAATAGGATTTTTGAATCTTCTGTGAAACATTTAATTTTTCCCGTGTTGCTTGGTGAGCTGCTTCAAGATCATTCCTTAGTTTGAACACATAATCACTCTCTCTTGCCACTTGTTGTTGAGGTTGGCTAAACAATTCATCCAGTGGTAGTTGAACTTCTCTTCCAAACATAAGAAAATGTGGACTGAATTGAGTAGATGCTTGAGGACTTGAACGATATGCCATCATTACATGTGGTAATCTGTCGTCCCAGGTGGTCTGATTTTCATTTACCCATTTGCTAAGCATTTCAAGAAGCGTTCGGTTAAAAACGTTCAACCAAGCCATCACCTTGAGGATGGTACGGTGAGGTTCTTGTTTTTGTCATGCCTAACATCCGACACATCTCCTGAAACAGCCGTGATTACAAACTGTCGACCTTGATCGCTGTGGATTTCCATTGGAGCTCCAAATCGACATATGAACTCGGTAACTAGCCTTTCAGCAACAGTTTCAGCTTCTTTATTCGGAACTGCATACGCTTCGACCCATTTTGTGAAATGATCGGCCACTACTATGATGTACTTATTCTTTCTTGTTGACAAAGGCAAGGGTCCCAGTATATCAAGCGATACTCTTTGAAGTGGAAAACCTGATCCATAGCTTACTAGTGGTGCTCTCAACCCTGGTATAGGGGCTCTGCGGCTGCAACAAGCTGTGCACCTCTTACACCATAACTCTATGTCCTCACGCATCCCTGGCCAATAAAACCTTCCTCGAACCTTTTCCAAAGTTTTAGATATCCCTAAGTGACCTCCTGTTGGTGAACTATGGAGTTCGTTTAATACCTAAATCAAACTTCTCGGTAGTAGAAGCTGTAAGCTGTCTGGATGATTATCTTCTTCCCACAACCTATATACTAGTCCATTCCTTTCCAAAAGACGACTCCATTGAGCCCATAAACTCAAAACCGTTTTCCCCATTGGAGCTACTTCAAAATAAGATGGTTTTGCGCCATTTCTTATCCAATGTACAACGTGAAATAATGCACTGTCCTCAGCTTGCAAAGATTGAAGTTCTTCATTTGACCATTTTGGTACCCATGAAGTATCAATATTCAACACAATCTCTGGACCTGACTTGATTATGGGTTGACGAGACAGTCCATCTGCATTCCCATGGTTCTTTCCAGGGCGATGTTGAATCTCGAAGTCAAACTCTTCGAGTTGTTCCAACCACCTAGCCACTTGTCCTTCTGGGTCTTTAAACGAACGAAGCCACCGAAGTGCGCTATGATCTGTTCTTGCTAGAAACCGCTTACCATAGAGATAGTGTCGAAAGTGTTGCGCTGACTTGAGTAGTGCAAGCATCTCCCTTCTTGTAACACTGTAGTTTCTCTCAGTTTTGGTAAGAGTGCGACTGAAATATGCAACAACACGTTCCACTCCATCTTGTATCTGGCTCAGCACACCACCAATGCCTGTTCCACTTGCATCAGTATCCAGTATGAACTGTAACTCCGGCTGAGGATGTGTTAATACGGAACTTGACACCAAACAATTTTTTAATTGCAGGAAGGCACTATCACACTCTTCGTTCCAAACATATTAAGAACCTTTTTGAGTAAGCCGATAAAGTGGAGAAGCAATGTCAGCAAAGGATTTAACACATCTTTGATTATATGATGCAGTCCCTAAAAATGAACGTAGTTCCTCAACTGTAGATGGAATAGACCATTTAGCTATTGCAGATACTTTCTCCAAATCAGTTGAGATGCCTTGTGCCGAAATAACATGACCTAGAAACTGTACCTTTTCTTGAAAAAGTTCGCACTTGGATGGTTTAACTTTCAATCCCGCTTCTCTCTCAAACGCTGAAATACTTCTCGAAGACGAATCATGTGTTCATCAAAGTTTCGGGCAAAAACAATAACATCATCCAGGTATACCATAGTAGTAGACCAGTTCAATCCGGCTAGAACCAAGTCCATTAGACGCTGAAATGTGCTAGGCCCATTGCACAACCCAAATGGTAAAACTTTAAATTCGTACAAACCACCCCATGATGTAGCAAAAGCAGTTTTTTCTCGATCTTCTGGAGCAACCTCACATTGATAGTAAGCACTCGCCAGGTCTAGCTTGGAAAATAACCGTGCCGAACTAAATGAATCCATCATGTCACCCATACGAGGAAGAGGATATGCATCCTTGGTAGTGACGTCATTCAAGCGGCAATAATCAATGCAAAATCTCATTGATCCATCTTTCTTTTTAACGACAGGAGCACTCCAAGGAGACACAGATGGCTGAATCACTCCTTGATTAAGCATATAATTAACAATCTTCTTAGTTTCTTCCCGGTGGTGAAGAGGTATTCTCCGTGGAGGTTGACGCACCGGCGTAGCATTCCCAGTAACAATGCGGTGATATGTAAGTGTAGTCCTACCAAGATCATGAGCTCGGTACGAGCAAACATCTTCAAATTCATCTATTAATCTCACAATATTATTGGCTTGTTTAGTTGATAAATGATCTAGGTTAAAATTAAACAATTGAGAAGCAGGACACCTGTTTGCAGATGTATCCACTTGGCACACTTCAACTGGTGGCGTCCAAGAGCAAAATTCTCCAACGGTTGTCCCTTTGTATAATGTTATTGGTTTACTGGTTGAATTTAAAACACGTATCGGCATGTGTGGAACATCTCCTTTAACCAGAATTCTAGCCACTAGCACCCCAGTCTTTCCAACAAAAGATTGGGTCGGTTCTAGGAATCCTTCTTTTGGAACTTTTCCTCGAAATTTACCTCCAATTAAATACTCTTGTCCGGTTGGTACAACCACCGTCTCCGCAATGGATACATGACACATTTGATGAGTTGCATTACTGTTAGGCCTACCTATTGTTATTGGCGTAATCTGACCCTCTAATCGTAACATATGTTGAGATATTTAAACATCAGGTCTTCGTGCTTTTCTAAGAAGTCAGTCCCCAGATTGCACTGCTGTGTAATTCCTTCCATAATAAACATTGGGTGGACCCAAGTCTTCTTCCCAATCTGTAGATTCACATCAACAACTCCTTTCGTAGCCATGAATTCACCACTTGCATTGACAACATTCAAACTAGAGTCTCGTAAATGGTTTTTATTCCCTTTTGAATCTTTCCACTCTTTGTATTGTAGTAATGAAATAGCAGCACCTGTATCGATTAAAATATCCATGTCAAGATTTTGTACATTTCCCTTTGTAAACACAGCACCGCCACTGGCCACATTTCCTATAATAGTGGTAGGCCTAGTATGATCCGAATCAAGTATATTTTTTTGGCTGGCTCCCCACATTGGTCATGTGTGCCAGCCTCCACTAGTTTCCTTGATGTGGCCGACTCCCATGGAAATATCCTGGCTGATACTCAGCCCGAAAATCTGGTTGAAACTTAGGGCTTGAATGTGTTTGAGCTTGTCTTGCATTACGGCAATTTACATGTCGATGTCCTGGCTGTCCACAACTCCAGCATTTCATCTGAGATCTGGTATCTGTCATTGCTTGCATGGCTCTTGTGTTACTTTTTAGCAACTCCTCTAGTGCATGAACACTATTTGACGGTCCAGGACTTACTGTTCAAAGGTGTCTCTTTTCAAATTGCAAATTTACTTAATTGTTCCAAAGCAACTTTTGTAGCAGCTTCTTCTGTTCGTGAACAAGGCTGAAATACTAGCTGACGCAAATTGCCTTCACCTAAAGCTTCTACAAACTGATCACGGGTAAGCTCATCACGAGTACCCATGATCCATGTTAGGGTAGGCTCTAGCAGCTAATTTCTTCATCTCGCGACATAAAGTGTCTACAGTCTCCAATGGTTGTCGTTGCCTCATGCAAAAAGCAGTTTTTTGTAGCTCAATTTCCTCTGGTGGTTCTAGTTTTAAGTGTAACGCCCTGCACAAACTTCCATAATCAATTTTTACTTCTGGAGAAATATCCTCAAACTTGTCGGCGGCTCTTCCATCCAAACTCACTACCAAAAACGCACATTTTTCAACATCTGACCACTTATTAATAACGGAAATTTTTACAAAATGTTGCAACCACTCGCACCAACTTTCAGACTCACCTGTAAATCCTCGAGGCATTTTAATAGGACGTTTGTTCACTAAAACAACTCCTGGTTCCGCCATTGTTTCTGGTTGTCTTCTTGGCATTACGTTTTACAAAAAGAAATCCATTTGCTTTTAGTCATCCCACCGCTGTCACCATTGTAATGCGTATTAACTATTTAATCTTTTATTTCAATTATATTTCCAACATTCGAGAAGACACCATTTTACACAATAATAACATTCATTTCTTTTATCAACATTTGGCAATATCATCGTAAAGTTTGGCAAAACGTATGCACAAATATTTTGATTTTGTAATCTGAATATTTTCTGTAACACGTGGATTCGCAACTAATGACACCAGGAAAATTGATTTGGTAGTATTCTATTACCAAACAATCAAGGCGATGCGTATTTGAGTTTCGTTGTGATAACGCAGAATTGATAACGGACTTTTGATGAAAAACTATCGCAATGTGTAAAATGTCAAAATTTTACGGCTGACTAAAATTACATTTAGGAACACTTACGCCCCTCACAAAAGTATGAAATTTTAAGGAGCGCGCAGTGTTCTTTTGGAATCATGCCTGTAAAGTTTCGTTTACATTGGTTTATATCTTCTACCTCAAATAAATGTATAGGTCTTGACGCGCTCCAAATGTACACAGATACATACATATATAAACTTGGTGCAAACCTATAAGGCCGCTCCTGCTACGCTGGTCGCGCCCTCAAAAAGGTTCCTAAAGGTGGAATCAGATAAGCTGTTGTACGTCAAGGTCAAGCGAGAGCACGGACGCCAACGTTGACAGTTTACATACAACTGGCATTAGGTAGGGTCTACCGTATTTGGCCATGTTATCGTGATATGTTATCACATAAATCAACATTCTATAAGTTTTGAATAAAGTAGTTCGTCCCACAGTCAGTATTTTAGCGAAATAATGATTTTAAGTAATCACGATTACGAAAGTGTTTTTTTTGCCTTGTTGTAATGGTGTGTCCAAAGTTCCAGCTGTTAATAATGCCAACCTCGCCAGATGTGATGTCAATGTTTAGGAGCATCAAAATGTCTTGATTTTATTCGTACACTTTATAAACACTTTATTTTCAGGATATATATTGGCAAGGCTTGGCTTTAAAATAGTCGTGTTTTTCTCCGAAAGCAGTTTTAGAGACCGTTATTTTCTTTACTTTTTGCCGATCCTGTGGCCATAATGCTTGGACGACAGTGCTGCGATCCCTCGGCGACCGACAGCTTATCTGGTTCCACCTATATGTTGTTTTTCTTTGGGAGTCTGCTTATTTTATCGGTGGTGCCTTGTACATACGGTAAATATCCATTCTTCGGTATTTCTCTATACTTCTGGAGGATTAAGTCATTATCTTTAGGAATACTGTTGAACGCTTTTGAAATATTTGTTGAAAGCATTCGTAAGAAGAGCTTCCCGAAGCCCCTTCATTTATTCTGTTATTATGATCTTGGTCGGATATTCTTTTAGGATATAATATATACTGTGTGTACTATTAGTATGAGAAGTAATCTAAAACTAGATTAAGGTTTGAAATTAATTAACCTGCTATGGTAGGTATACTAAACCCTACCGCATCCAATTAATTAGTGTTCAAATACATATTAGGTAACAAACAGAATGAGGATGTTTAATTAAAGTTATAGAGATTCATTTTCAGAGTGGGCTTACAGAAACTGTTATAATGAGCACTTTATAGAATGTATATTCTATATTGATTTTAAATGAAGGATAATTTAAACTTCTGCTGAAAACTTGTAGATTATGTCAATCGTGATCAAGTCGGACCAAAAATACAACTTTGTCTCCAGATTTGAACCTGCATTTCATGCAGCAAATGTTTGCATATTTTTTTTTGTAAACTTTTATTTTTTGTTGTTTCCATTCTTTGAATGTTCATTATTAACTTTATATTGTTGACATCACTTCGTTTTGTTTTCTCATGTGCCTTTGTTTTCCCCAGGGTCAGCTAGGACAGAAAAGGAGTTGGCTTGATCTGAGGATTGATTGGGATCAAAGCCACGGAGACTTGAAAGTTTCTTACAAAGACGGCAATGTCTACAAAACAGTGCTCTATTGGCGTGATAAAGATCCATTCGACTTAAGAGTCTTTGCAACAAAGTCTGGTCAAAAGGCTAACCAAACGGCTAATATGGCTACATGGCATGTGTATGAATGTAAGTATCACCTAAGGGTTTTTGTACACCTCGTTTACATATTATTATTTTCAATATAAAATTTTATCTTCATAAAGAATATTTTGTGATGGCTACTATCCTATTATTGCTGATAAAAGCATCGGAGAATATTCAACAAACTTATACTATGGTGATTGAATGAGTCCCCAAGGGGTAGGGGTAAAACTCCCAGCATAACCAAACTTTGTATTGGTTCTTAAGGAAGAACACCTCTGATGATCTAGTCAAATCTTGCCCAAAATCAACCGAACCCAAAACAAATTGTAACAGTGAGTTTTATTGTACCAATCTCTTCAGAAAAATGTCCTTATTAACATATCCAAAATCCGCTAAAATCCGCAAGGGGGAAGCTCGTCAAATTTAGCCTTTAGTCATCCCTTAAATACAAATTTCAGTTTGACCCAAAACAAATAATTGCAACAGTAAGCTTTATTGAAGTAATCTCTTCAGAAAAATGTCCTTATAAACATATTCAAAATCCGCTAAAATCCGCAAGGGATAAGTTCGTCAAATTCAGCTTTTAGTCTTCCCGTAAATATTAACTTTTTGCTTAAAATATTGTTGTTCCAATCGTCACTGCTTGGTATAAACCGATAGCAACGGACCCCTGGAGCTTAAAAACTATTCTAAAGTTGACTTGTAATCTGTATGTAATTGAGGTCAATTATTGGACGTTGATGGATGAGCGATCATTTTTAAAATTAAGATGAATATAAATGCCATCATATCGCTCACAATATAAGCCTAATTAAGTGATGTCACAGCAACGTAGTCACAGAAGTCAATTATGATAGGACTTAAGTAAAACGTTAACGCAATTTCACCGTCACGTTGGTGGATGAGCAATTTTGGTACATCGAGACGATAACATATGTCACTAAAATACTCGGAAGATGATTATTAGATCAGCAGAAGGTCACATAGCTAAGTTATGATAATATAATCGCTTTGTGAATAAAGTTTACTGTCGCGTTGCTGGATAAGCATATTAGGTATCATGCACTCATTTCTTTTCTTTTTCTTTTGTTTTTTAGTTTAATTTTGCTATAATAGGGTATTTGCATAAGTTAAGCCTCAGTTGTGTTTCAATTTCTCATGGAAGGTACCATAACGGCAGAAGAGGCAAGCTCGTCAGACAGCTTAACTAGCATTGAAAAGCTTTTAAAAAATAATTCATTAAATCATCTTCGAACTTCAAGGTTGTGGTTTCAGTTCATGGAAATGGTTGATATCTTAAAAAAGTTTATGACGGCAGAGCGCACTGGCAACTGGATGTTTTATCTCCAATCCGTGGAAGAAATGCTCCCTTATGTAGCATCTGCTGGAAGACATGCATACACCAAAAGTGCCCGACTTTACTTAGGCCTACAAAAAATGATGGTGAACTTAGAACATGACCACCCAGACATATATAGTTTCTTTCAATCTGGATTGCACGTCATTCGTCGCTCTGAACGCTATTGGGCGGGTCTTTCAGCAGATCTTGTCATAGAATAGAGTTTCATGCGAAATTTAAAATCGGGAGGAGGTTTGACCAGAGGTCGTGGAATGACGCAGCTGCAGTGGGCAGTTTGGGTATTGTCAATTCCAACATGTTGCAAGTTGAATCGAGCTATGCAAGAGTTCACTGGCGTATCGTACCAGACAAGTGAGCAGTACGTTGAAGTATCTGAAGGAAGGAAAGCAAGAGACCGAGATGACACCCAACAACTGCTGAGATTCTCTAAACATATGAACCCATTTACAGATGATCCGTCGCTCGAAGCTTGTCGGCTGGTTTAGTGGCAGCGGAAAGCGTGAATGTTGACTTAGCCAAAAATGTAGGACATTGATTCTTGAAGCTATGACCGGACAAAATGTTAACGATTAGAGTTTTAAAAGAAAAGCAGTAAGCTGTGACCTTGACCGACAAGACTCGAGTAGTAGTTAACGGAGATGTGATCCAGGTTGACTCACAACTGCTCTTCCAGCGCTTCATACTTTGCTGCCTAAGCTGAGAATGAGGACATCTATGATACTTTCAAGTATGAACTGTGCAGTCTGACATTTGTCGGGTCTTTGCCAGGGTCTTTGCCAGGGTGATTGCCAGACACTTCGATGCAGTTGTCGTAAGCAGGGTATAATTGTTCTCCAGCCTGTTAGCAGTGTCGGGGTAATAGCTGCTCTAACTGCCCAAGACCACTTCTAGACGTATCCGACAACGAAGTTACTATTGATCGATTGATTTTTGTGACGAGTGGTGAGATGGCGACGAAGGACAATCTAAAAAAAACATGCCCGAGGCCTACGCGGAATTCATACGCTTCGGACCAGCGTACTCAAGGTATGTGCCACCGTAGATGGCGCGAATACTCGACATAACATGATGTATCAGACGGTAATGAAAGAACATGTATGGCATTATCCCACAGATTTTCCTCTAGAAGTCGACATTTATTGTGCATCTGAGTTCTACTTTATGCCCGTCAAACATGCGGTTTGATCCCATCATCATCCCCAGGTAGGGTGGAAGAGAAGATTATCATAATCGTGGTCGTTGTTGTCTTTGTTACGGTTCGTGTCGTCATTGTTGATGTCGTCGATGGAAGTGAGTTTCCAGTTTGCTGATCCTAAATCATCTTCCGAGTATTTTAGTGACATACATGTTATCGTATCGATGTACCAAAATTGCTCATCCACCAACGTGACAGTAAATGGCATTAACGTTGTACTTCAGTACTATCATAATTGACTTCTGTGACTACGTCACCGTGACAGCTCTTAATTAGGCCAATATTGTGAGCGATATGATGGCATTTATGTATCATCTTAATTTTAACATGATCGCTCATCCATCAACGTCTAATAATTGACCTCAGTTACCATAGAGATTACAAGTCAACTTAAAAATAGGTTTTTAAGCTCCAGGGGTCCGTTGCTATCGGTTTATACCAATCACGTGACGATTGGAACAACAATATTTTAAGCTAAAAGTTAATATTTAAGGGATGACTAAAAGCTGAATTTAACGAACTTACCCCTTGCGGATTTTAGCGGATTTTGAATAAACTAAATAAGGACATTTTTCTGAAGTGATTAGTACAATAAAAGTAACTGTTGCAATTATTTGTTTTGGGTCAAACTGAGATTTGTATTTAAGGGTTGACTAAATGCTAAATTTGACGAATTTACCCCTTGCGGATTTTAGCGGATTTGAATATGTTAATAAAGACATTTGGACACGGGAAATAGGGAAAATGGTTAGTTTTGATGTGGTTCCCTATTGACCAACATACCTGTGAAGGAGGCCCTTGTTACTATTGAAGAAAGCTATGGCATACCGAAGGACATCATGAAGTTAGCAAGGCCTTGCATGTCTTCTACATATTTTATTTATGAAAACAAGTTTTATAAGCAAGTGGAGGGAGCTCTAATGGGCTTGCCGCTCTCACCAGCTATTGCCAACTTATTCATGATAGATTTTGAGAATAAGGCCCTAGCTGCAGCTCCTAACAAACCATCTTCTTGGATACGATATGTGGACGACGTCTATGCCATTTGGCCCCATGGTGTAGACAAGTTAAATGATTTTCTTGACTATCTAAATGGTATCCATTCGAATATTCAGTTCACCATGGAAGTAGAATCCAACGACTCACTTGCTTTTCTCGATGTCTTGATAATAAAGAATGTTGATGGCAGTTTGGGACACAGTCTATAGGAAAACCCACGCACACCAACCGGTATCTGAATGCTGCTTCCCACCACCGTCCTTCACAGTTATTTTCAGTGGTTAACACACTAGTCACCCGGTCCAGGAACCTCACTGACAAATCTCACTCAAGAGAGGAATTTGACAAGCTCTGTGAAGCTCTATCACTCAATGGTTACTTGGACCGAGACATAACCAGAGCGTTTAAACGTGAACTGAAGAAATTTGAGGATGATACTGAGGACAAGGAGAAACCACGGTCAAAAGCTTTTCTTCCATATGTCAAGGGTACCACAGACGTCATAGGTGGAATCCTCATCGTAAGAACATCGAAACCATTTTCTCCACTGACAGAAAAATCAGCTCCTTTTTTAGAAGTGCAAAGGACTCTGTTCATCTGGAAGAAAGAGGGGTTTATGAGGTTCCCTGTGGCGACTGCGATCTAACGTACATAGGCCAAACAAGCAGACGCATAGCAGTGAGGAGAAATGACACTCTAATGCTGTGAAAGCAGGTGACAAGAAATCAGCCCTGGCTCAACATGCTAAAGCTTACTCGCATGTGATAGATTTTGACAAAACAAAAACTATTGCCCTGTACAACAGCTCAAGCCACGTATTATCCGTGAATCTGTGGAAATTGAGAAACGGCCGAATAACATGAACAAAGAGATGATAGCCAGAGCCTCCCTCTTGCTTGGAAACCTGCACTAATGCCTCGAAATGTAGTCTTTAGACCTATTCAGCCAAATCCCTCAGAGGTGGTGCAAATTTCAGATTCCATAATTCTAAGCACGAATAACTTTCAAAAGACAACCAATCGGGCCCTATGACAAGAAGCCGGACTAAAAAGGTTTCATTACAGTAACCTGTGTTATTTTGTTTCTCAATTGCCACCATCCGTATATTTTTTCGATATGACATCGCCGCCCCGCACCTTTTCACTATATGACCTAGCCGCCCCGCACCTATTTTCTATATAACCTCGCCGCCCCGCACCTTCAGCCAAGGCTATATAACGCGAGCGCTGCGTGCTTGCCAACCACTGTGACTCCGACCTCCGTAGAGTCACAGTCAACCTTGAAAATGTTTTACGTAGTACAGACGAAACGTCGTGGACGCCCAGGTTCTGCCCTGGTTCATCTTATTTTCGACGCGGTTTTACCCAAGATCCTTGTTTTTATCCTATGACGGGCCGCGAAAACCTACAACAATCCATACATATATATATATATATATATATATATATATATATATATCTATATATATATATAATATATATATATTATAAGATTGATTATTTGATTATTATTATTAGAGAGATATTTATGGTTAAACAAAGTTTTATATATATATATTATTTTCAGAAGCTATTTGACCCGGATATATATTATTTGACGAGTGTTTTAAACTACTAACCGAGGTCTATTTTTTTAACACTTCTTGTGTGAATTTTCGGAGACGTCCGTCTCCATCGTCAGACACTGACACACTGGCATTCTCACTGTGTTTCCGGAGGCTTCCACCCATGTTGTTGTGCCCTAGTGACTTCTTCCCTGACTAGATTGCGCCATATGGGGCTGCCTTCTTTTGTGGCCTGGCTTTTTTACATTTTCAATGCATGACATTACTGCAGCTTTTTTTCTCTTCCTAATGTCGGCATTCTGTTCTTTTTAGATTATTTTAACCCTCCCAATTGATGTTTTCCTTGCACACGTCGAAATTATCTTTTAATTTTGATGGCATCCTTGTTTTCCCTTCTATTGTTTTTTTATGTTCACCTATGCGGATGTTTACTGGTCTTGATGTTTTTTCCCAATGTACTCTTGTTCACAGTCACCCCGTATGGTGTAAATTACATTTCTTGACTCTTCTTTTGGATCGCTGGGTTTTGTTTTCGAATTATGCTACGTTACGTGTGTGATGATTTTCACACAGGTAAGTGTTAAAAATATAGACCTCGGTTAGTAGTTTAATACACTCGTCAAATAATATATATATATATATATTTTTTAATATATTTTATTTTTATGATTAATTAAATATAAATTATACTTTTAATATTGTATTGTAATTTCGTTCATTGTTCATTATCTCCGCTTTTTCTAAACCACGTATTACAAATCCGAAAATTCGAAAATTCCTAAACGATCGGTCCCGGGTGAGCTGATTTTTTTTGTTCTTCATAGTACATGTTACTACAAATCTATGTATTATATTAACCATTAATTAATATTTACTCCCGTGGGAAAATAATTTGCATGATAATTATTTTTCATATATTATATAATTATTTTGGTGTTGTGCCAATCAAAATATATAAGTAAGACTTAAAGCCGATACACTTAAGGTTGCACAGGAGTAGCTATAATATCGGTGCGATGCAGTGTCCCAGCATTTCAGTTAGAACTCGGCCCACAACTGTCATATCGGCATAATTTTTTTTTTATTCTATTCACAATAAAATTTACTAGGACTTATGTTTTGTCGATTTTCGAAATTGAATATAATATGGTCTTATAAAAAATTGCGAACTTGGTACATATTTTGAAAATTTACCTTCACTTTAGAGCTTTATAAAAAAATTAAAAAAAAAAATTTATGGAAAAAGTACAAAACATAAGTTCTAATTTCAACATTTATTTTCAAAATAAAAAAAAATTACAAAATCGTATGTGTAGTTTCCGCAAAAACTACTGAACTACGAATGCATGTTTTTGCGCTATTTGGGCCCTTTTTAGCCCCAGAAAGTGGGCGCACTCTGGCGATACGACTTTTGAGTGACAGGATGGTTATTTATGTTCAAAATAAAAATTTCATTGGGCCACAGAGTAAAACTGTTCAGTAATGCAGAAAACCACCAAATTGCATAATACATGTTTACTGTTTGCTATGAACACGGCAACAGTAAGACATTATGTTATTTGTGTAAGCTGTTAAGTTTTGAATCAACCATTTTATTTTTCACACTGAGCCCAATAAGAAAACGTTCACAAGCATAATCATAATCGGCATACGATATAAATTCGATGGAAAATGCCTAAATTCATAGTATGCCCTGCAATGGTCATCAGTTCATTTTAGGATTACGCCTCGCACATGATGTGAAAACATTTTTTCTTTATAGCATGTAACGGAACGCAATCTTTGTTAGCCTAGTATATGATACGTGTCAAATTATAACAGACAAAGATTAAATTAAAAAAAAAAAAATACTCTTTTTGGAGTCGAACCCGTATCATTCGGTTCTATCCGCGCGTTTTCTTTTTGCGCGAGCTGGAGTATCCCCGTCACAAAGTACTCGGACTCAATCGAAAGGGCCCTTTTAAAAAATGGAAAGTAAAATAGTTTTCCCAGTTTGGAGTCGTTCTGTGTTTAATTTACACGACTATCAATACGAAATATCTTAAATATATTGCATTAAAATTGTCTCCACGGGGAATAGAACCCGGCCGGTATCCCGCTGTCCGGGCGGTCGGGGCGGATGCTCTTACCAAATGAGCATTGGAGACGGCGTCATGAATTCAGTCTTTTTGGTAGTTATATTTTATTATTGGGGTGTGATAGTAAGTGTCGATATAATCAATACAAATGGTGAACATTGGGGGCACTACCACCCAAAAAATCAGAACTTTAAAAGGGTATATTCACGTGAGAAAATCTAAAGCCGATCATTGTTCAAACTGTATTCGCATGGCATATCCTCATTGCACATAAAAAGATATCAATCTTGGTTTGTTTTGTGCCTTTCAAGAACGACGTGGTAACGCAATAAATTAGTCCACAGCTGTCCCCCCCCTCCCCTCCAGCAGCAAGCATTTCTCTTGCAATAGTAAGATATTATTCTCAAGGCCATGCATCGTGTGTAAAGCTGGGCTCCGACAATGTTTTGCCTGACAAGTATTTACTTTTTTACGTGTTACCCAATCACGCATCATTGTTTTTGTGAATTTTGTTTTTGTGCCATGCAAGTATCTAACCAACAACGGATGACATAAATAGCGGATCGACGACACATTCTGTAGATTTGCCACGTCATCGTCATTAGAAAATTTATTAAGATTACTTTATCAACTTCAAATGATAATTTTGTCTTTCAAACTTGCTCTATTTTAGCTAGTATCTTTGCTTGACATGTTTTGATAATTATATTTTGGGGGGTTGAATGACCTGAGTTACCTGATGGCGGAAAAGGTTCATATAATTTCCGAAGCAAAGTTTTTTAAACGGTTACTAGTTACTACGATGAAATCTTCTGACTATAAAACGAGAATCATTGTGTGCAGTAAAGAAAGTAGTACAATAAAGAGATATATACCGATCTGGAACAAACAGACAGACAATGTAAAAAATATGGAAACAAATCGGTTACACATGTGTTTATATAATAAAAATATATTATATCTGCGTAATGCTGTCTTCCTGCAGTTCAGCTGGAACTTACTTAGTCCAAAATTTTGTCATATCTGCATAAAATTAGGAAAAATCTATTAACAATAAGATTAACTTATTTAAACTTTATAAAAACATGATACCTACTAAGGAAAATTTTGGAAAATAAACATTTGTTTTCGAAACTAAAAAAATATTACACCTTTTGAATTAAATACGCAAATTTACAAGTATTTAAAATGTCGTGACTTTGTGCGGGGTTGGGGTTTTGGGAACATTAATTATTGTAGCTTGTTAGTTTAATATTTTGTCAGTTGCATTTCATCCATAGTATCTTGATGTAGGCCTATACCATATTTTGTTTTGACTATGAAAATAGCAACTAGTGCAAATAAATAAAGACACTGGTGGAATATCCAGGAATGTCCAATGGGGGGGGGGGGGGGGTTGTCAATATGCCAAACAGGGACGGGGTCTGGTGCGAAGCCCCAGCCGCCGGAGGCCTTTTCGAATTTTTTCCCGTATTTGACATTTTAAAACGCCTCTAAACACTTTTGTAGAGTCAATACATCCCTAAAGTGCTATGCAAATCATAAAATTTCTTATTGTGCGAAGTCTGACTTTGTAAGTAATTGTAATTACCTATGTAAAATCATAGTTAGGTTGCTCCCCCCCTATATTTTTCTTCAATCGATCACACTCGTTTTTGTTTTTTTTTGGGGGGCATGGGGGGGGGCTTCAACCCCATAACCCCCCCCCCCGCCCCCCTTGGATACGCCACTGAAAAAAAAAACTACTATACTACCTACTACAAAAACAAAACAAAGTTTCAAAATCATGTGTTGTGAGTTATGCCCTAACGGTTGACGCGCCCTTTCTCCAAATAAATAAAACAATCTGTTGCAACTTAAAACTGAGCAATCCCATTAATTATTCAGGTGATAATACACAATAGTTCGATATTATAAACCGTATTATACCTTTTTAGTGCAAGCCAAGGGCCACTGAATCTCTAGCTGATTTGGGGAAGGGGAGGTAAAATGATCACTTAGGATTGATTTGTTACATGTGTGTATCAGTAAAAAAAAGTTTACATTTATTTGATATCTAATTTAATTTTTTAAAGAATGCTTGGGGTCAAATTTTGGGTTTTTGATGGGGGTGGTCCTGTTTTACATGGGGCCCCAAAATTCATTTGTTTGAGTACCAAAATAATTTCTGGGAGAAAATATTTGGTAAAAAGGGATGATAGTAAGCATATCGACAATCCGACAATTTCAATTGGCCAGCGATTTTGGCCGAACTTCAACGTATGTTGATGTATGTTCAAGCCGATCTTCAACACAAAATAATACTAACACTTCTGAAACTAAAATGTTTTGCTTTTACCTTGATTCACTTTTCACTATCACATCGCCCGCCGCCCCCCCTCCCCCCCTCACCACACACACACAAACGCATGCAATGTTTTGGTCTTTTTCGGCGAAAGTGAACAGCACACACTGGACGTAAGCGAGAAAACGCGTGTGACACAAATCCTCACACATAGGGTCCACCCGCTATCTGTCACATTGGGTTGGTTGGGTAAGAGTGAGATATTATCTCTATCATAAACCCTGCATTTCAGAGTCTCAAAACTCAAGATAAACATTAGAGAATCGTTCTCGATAAACTAAAAGAGAGCGGTGAGCATCCATCAACGCGACTATATAGCATATCATATTAAAACCCAATAGTAGTTAAAAACACTGTTTTCAATTGTATTCATCACAAGTTTTTCTGTATTGGTGTTTAATATACGTAAAAGTATGAACTCGTTGGTCGTGTGGTTAGAGGCTCTGCTTCCAATGCAGAAGGTCCAGGGTTCGATTTCCGCTGTAGGCAGATTTATTTAGACTTCTGATGTGGATTCGAGTCCATCAGTAGGAATGTGTAAACGGTGACTTTGGGCTTGTAGTCGTCCTAGCATCGATGCCACATAATAATAAGGTTTTTAACACCGTAATGAAAGCAGTATACGATGTGCTTTGTGCTGCGTGACTGTGGAGTACCTGAACTATTTGTCTTTATACACTACTTACATATAATCAGTGGCGTAACTACGGAGGGCGAATTTGGTCAGAGGGGGGCGAGGGGGAGCGCAACTTTTATTTGAAATTAATTATTTTCTTAGATATTATATAAATGTTGATACATTTTTCTTATTTTGCAATTTTTTCATATATTTTTTAAGGTTTTTGTAAAACAAAATTGTCAAAATACTCCTATCACACTTAGAATCGAAATTTTTGCGGGGCTGTGCGCTTCGCACCCGTATCAACTGGGGGGGCCCAACCCCCTCAACCCCCCATTGTTCCCAAACGTGCTCGTTACCCAGGGAAAAAGCGTATACCCATAAATTATTTTCGGATGATACCACTGACTATCACTGTACCAGTACCTACATATCCCTTTCACTAGTTTTGCTGACCATTGATCTTTGGAGGATACAACAATGTTTTTCTCCGCGAAAAATAAGGGCAAGTTTTCGCCAATGTATGTAATATACTGACAAGTGTTGGCTCAAAGGCTTGACTGATTCGGGATGTCTCGGGTTCTGAATCCCGTCACAACCTGTCCTGATTATTATTATACTGTTTGTACTGATTATTATTGTAGTATCGTATGCTAGCATATTATAATAATGCATGATAGAAATAATAAACTATAAAACTTGTGTCCTGACCGGGGATCTTACCGGTTTTAGGTTATAGCAGTTGAGTGGTGTGTATCCTGTGACCAGATTGTTCTGGACTTGAACCCAAGTCGCGTCACATTTTACTGACAATAATTTTTATGTTGATGGTCTAGCCTGTATTCAGAATAATAATAACATTATACTTATTTCAAATGTTGCGTAATGTTCTTTGTTTGCAATCCCTCATTCCATAGAATAATGATCATTGCATAGAGACAAAAACTAAACATTAATTGAATTATTTTGGGTTTTCCTCTCATTATGTGATGGGTTCGTAACACTCAATACAAAACATTATTGAATGTAAAACACTTCTTTTTACTTGACGGACGACACGTCATTTACGCCAGCTCGTGAATGGTGATATTTGATCTCAGTGCGACCTTGGCAATGTGTGAGCGCATCTCGCGTCTCTCAAACCTTTCTGCAGTACAAACAGATCCCACTGCCTCGTCGTAAATCTACGGCTCGCTATTGGAGAGACAAATTAAAAATATTTTGTGCGGAACTTCTGAGGCCCTCCTCCAACACGTCTCTCCCGCAATCCCCTCACCCATGTCCGTTTCATCTCCAAGATTATGCTTAACGCCTGTGACACTTAATCATACTGCAGAGCCAGTAGAAGATTTTAAAATTAAGTTGAGACATCTATGTTAAAGGGTATAGAAAAAAATATTTTTTTAGTCATTGACGGTTTTAGGGATAGTTTTAGGGGTTTTGGGGGTTAAAATATTGAAATGTGAAAATGGTCTGGTACATTTTCACTTAGTTTTGTTGTTTTACACCTATCCTCAAAGTGTGATGAAATATTGCATTATAGGCATAGAAGTTTTGATTTTCAGAGTTGTCCCTCCTTAATGTTATAATAAAGTGAAGTCAATTTCAACAAATGTCCAATTCCATAATATTATAGACTCTCGTGCCATTGTATTATTTAATCTTGCATTGGATGGGTATAGCGGACCTCACGACTTTTGACCAGCTTGCTGGTTACTTCATTCTACAGACGTATTAGGCATCATTACTCTAGAACGCGTTGTCTCCCGATACAGGTTTCAACTTTCTACGCAGTCAAGCCTTTCCAAGACTGTCTCTCAGAAGGCTTTCATCACATTTTCTAGCCTCTCGGCTCCATTTCTATGTTATCTATCGAAACGATCGTTTCCTTCTACTTATCTATCCACAAAACCGATCAACCTTGCCATAATGTACAATGCCGCCAACCTCACATCGCCTGTATCACTCCACCAGGAAGCCCACATCGCACTAGATTCAGGAAGTATCTTTAGTCCAAATGAGTGTACAGTGTCATTTCTTCATTTTCATATTTTCTCTCTGCCCCATCATGATCTAACAATATATCGAGATATATTGTGAGATCATGCTGCCCCTTCACATACAGTCCACTATAACTTATCTTTTAAAGCACCTGCCTAAACAATGGGTTATAATGCATTTTTGTGTAGCGTACTTAAATGATGTGACACGGGAAGTAAGATTTTTTTTTAAAGGTTTTGAGAACGCAAAATTTTTGAAGAGAAGAAGACATCTAGATTGTGGTGCATTGCAAACTTTGCCTTTTTAATATGTATGTTCTCTTTGTTTTTAGATAAAGTGTTGTCTCTACAAACCAATAAGAGGTGGGCAACGCTTACTAGTCTGCCGTTCCAACCTGAATTGAATGGGCTCTGTCTCTCTTCTTCTACATCATGTACCCACTTAACACTCTACACGTGTCTATGAGTGAAACAAATGAAGCTAAAGATGCAATTCTACTGGTACTATAACGAGCCAATCAGCTCCGGTATGTACCTCCTCTTGTTCTATTATATTACTGTTTTTGCACCTTGATAAATATGTGGTCGGGCTATACATTTCTCCTTCTTCCGCCATGCTTACTATCTGTTTTTTCATTATAATATATAATAATAATATAATATAATAAAATAATAATAATAATAATAATAATAATAAAAATAATAATAATAATAAAAAAAATAATAATATAATAAAATAATAATTAAAAAAATAATAAAAAAATTAATAATAATAAAATAAAAATAATAATAATAATAATAAAAATAAAATATTATAATAATAATAATAATAATATAA
>JAMZAV010006016.1:0-29119 GCA_024449915.1 Sweltsa coloradensis | reverse complement strand
CTAAACGCATCACCAGTTTTAATAAGATACCCAACTCCAACGTTAATGGAAGCCGAAAAAGCTCTTAAGCTACCTTTGGCAATTTACACTCAATCGATTATATTTGTAGCATTTTTTGTTATCGTTATGTAGAGGAAAACGCTTAAGTCCCGCCGCGTTGTTGGATGAGCGTAATTGGTGCATTGAGCTGCCATGTGTTATGCGAATTTTCTGTTGTTCTGTGGCAAATCATTACTAAGTTGAAATTTTTTTAAAATTCAATAAATAAAATTAAAAATTAACTTTATTTTTTTTATTTTTTTTATTCATCGTAATTGTTAAAAAAAATCGTAAAATTGCGATTTTTATAAGAAATAATTTCTCGATTGCGCTCAAATTCAACACTTTTATATATTAATTCATAAAATTAAGGTTCTGTGAAAAAATCATTACAATCGGATAAGCATGTAGGTGTTTTAAGTCAAAGAATTGTTAAAAAAAGAAAAAACTGTAAAATTTCGATTTTTATTATATATATTTTTTAATTGCACTCAAATTTCACAAGAATATCTTAATTCATAAAATAAAGGTTCTGTGCAAAAATCATTAAAATCGGATAAAGCATGTAGGTATTATAAGTCGAAGAAATTTTTTAAAAATCGAAAAAAATCGTAAAACTGCTATTTTCATGAGAAAAAATTTTCCGATTGCGCTTAAAAACGTGGCAGTTCTAATTTTAGAAATTTTGAAGGCCTCCATAAAATTTCATCGCAATCGGGGTATCGGTTTAGCCGGAATCGTGTGGACAAACAGACAAAAATACAAAAAAAAAAAAGAAAGAAAAAAAAACATACCGGATTTTTTTCTCCAGTGTAGTAGAATGGAATCTTCGCTTCGCTCGCTACGCTCATCCAATTAATCTTATCTCATATTGCGTTTCGTCTTAACACTTTTATTTCTATATCATCTATATTGTTTGTAAACCCTGTCATTCTGCTTCCTCTTTATGTGGCCGATTCAACGCAGCTTTTCTCTCCCCACTTAATTAATAAATAACTTTTTACTGATTCATATTGTTTATTTCACTCAAGTGTAAAATTCTTAACCTTTTATTCTAAGTTTAAAAGTTTTGCTTATGGTTGTTGTGATGTTGTTGATATTTATTGTTATTTTTTAAAATTGATATATTGTTCCAAGGCTGTCAGTCATCAAGTGTGGGGCTAATCTCTTTTCTGCCATCCTCGTGACACAACTGATCAATTAGTTTATGCGTTACGGATTAAACCACACTCCCTCTCAGCTTGCTCCGTAACAATCGCTCGTGATCCTTCTCCTCCATGCGGCTCAGTCGAACGTAAGCTGATAGCAGCTCTCGATGTGCAGGTCATGACAGCAATTAATATTCAATGTTACACATTGTATTGCAACTCCACCTCTTTTCTCATTACTTTAACGACGTAATCAATCAAAGCTAACAACTACATTGTAGTAGGGTAAGGAAAAAGTACTCCATATTCCATACATTACAGCTTCTACATCGCTTATGTTGGGCATACAAATTAATTCCCTATACATCGAGATATTAATCTATTTGATGTGTACTTGTCATGCATGTCAAATGTCAATCAAACAAATTAACTTCAGATATTTCAAGGTCTTAATCGATAGGCGCAAGGTTATGGTATAGATACAGTAAAGCAGAGTAAAACCGTTCATTATGAAAATGCATTTCAAATTTTTAATAATTAATCAAGTACTACCCAAATCAGTCACATGACTGATATTCAGTACGGGACTTTCGTTTAAAGTGGACTGAGGCAACCGTGTCGGCTCAGACTGCATCGACGAGCGAACAATGTCCAACCAGAGATCGGTTTTTATTTACTACAATTCAGAAATTAAAAAAGTCCGCCCCAACCGGGAATCGAACCACGGACCAGATGGTTGGGTACATAACATCCGTTGGCGATGCCAGTATCAATAAGGCTAACTTGAGACGACATAAAAATGTATAATTTGGTTTGCAATTTGTAGATACATTTAAAATTGACAACGGCATTTTTGGCTTAGGGTAAGGACAATAATTCAAGACATACATACATAATTTTAACAACTAACAAAAACAAATAAACAATACACACAACAATTAAAAAATATATAAAACAGATTACTCTCGTCTCAGACCAGTATATTATGTATAGTACATAAATATTTTGTAAACTAACAGTGAAAAAGTCTAATGATTTATATTTATAAAGAAATTACATACTCTTGTATTTAATGAGCTTTACTTAAATATATAGCCAGGAGTGGAAGAAAATTTTGTATGGTGTACCCGGACAAAATTCCGAACAAGCTGAAAATTTGCACACATGTTCAGTTGATCATTCTAAACAATAGTTGAAAAGTCCCCTAAGCTCCGCCGCGTGCGTCTTGAGATATAGTGACAAAAGGGCGTAAGTGCCAAAAATTTGATAATTTCAATTTCAACCATTTTTTTGCACTAATATCTACAAATTATTAAATATGTCTACGAAAGTATAGTTGAAATCAGTCATAAGCTTCGACCCATGCGTGGCAAAAGGGTGTAATTGCCAAAAATATGATATTTTCAAATTTTCAATACATTATGACATATGTATGTGCAACTGCAAATTATTATGTATTCATACGACGGAAACGTGAAATTGTCCCCTTTTCTTAGACCAGTGTGTCTTGACACATGGTGGCATAAGGGCGTAAGTGACAAAGATATGTTATTTTCAGTTTCAACAAACTTATTGACATTCATATATATGCAAATTATTTGTATTCGTACGAGACAAAAGTAAACATCTTCCCCGAGCTTCTTTGGGCTGGCGTTTTGATAATTGGTGGCAAAAGGGCGTAACTGACATCAAAATTCAGTAATTTAATATAAAAAGGGCTTTTGACATTCAACTGCGTTTATTGTAACATATAAATACCATACAATGGACACTCAATGTAAAATCCATGTATGCTGACTGACTTGCTATGGCCATCTTATATGTAAAGAACCATTACAAAATCGTTGTAATTTAGCAGATTTGACATAACCAAATTTAAAAAAATATTTACCCCGACATTCCAACCGGCATGCATAGACATAGTTAGGCGAAGATCTGGTGTGTTTTGAGCTGGAAAGTTTTAACATATTCAAAGCTTAAAAAAATCATCTCATGTTAAAAATAATATAAAACGGATTTTGAAAGGGATTCGAGCAGGAGCTGTGGAAAACCTAGCTTGGGCTTGGCTGTCTGTAGTGTCACATCACTACAGATCATGAGCTGTGACTCTTGATGTAATATAGTGCAAAATGGCGTAAGTCACAAAACTAAATAATTCAGTCATATGGTTTAAAATATTTGCTTGTACGTTTGCCAGATTATCAGCCGGCAACATATTGAAGATTTGAAGGTCATCACCCTCAAGAAAAATCCCAAACATGGCACTAACTGACATTAATTTGGTGTCCAGTTACAGTGGTCGTACTTAAAAAGTAATACTATGGAAACCGATGGGTGAAGCGTACAGATAGAGTACATGTCCCTTATTTCTTCATTGACAAAAAGCATAACTGCGCATAAACTCACATTGAAGTTTATCTGCAACATCAACACTATTTAACAGCATTATTTGGATAATGGTGATCTGAAGGACGCTTTTGGCACAAAGACGACTTTCACTGTGCGACGAAGTCTTCTTTGTTAAACTACGACAAAATCACATTATTATTGTCACAGAGTTGGCGGGCTCAATCTCCCATTTACATTAACTACCATGCCGAAACTATTTTTTCCCCTGTATAGTGGTCAAATTTTGCATGTAGTGTAGTGATGCCGCCACCTCGTCCTGTTTCCATATTAGGAAGTCTATACTAAATACATGTTTCATGTTGTGATTGTGAATAAATGCGGCTCAGTGTGTTGGGTTTGGGGTTGACGGACACAGGAGACGGGTCTTGTACCAAGCTGGTAGGAATTTCTAAGCTGCAGTAACCAAAAGTAAATTAGTAAATGAAATATATGCAGAAGTTTTTTTAAAATATAAGTTGGCTTATGATTTTCTACCGTTTTATCACAATAGATTTTGCTGTGGTACATTCCTTTTACTTCATTGAGCAGAAGCGCTTCATTTGCAACTGCGTACTGTGAGCTTTTAGATTTGATATGCTGCCAGTCCACAGCACATTTAATGATCTATGCTTCCACCACCCTCTAGGCTTTATGGCAAACATAGGGGATGTATCATAGTTTGTAGCGTTCAATGCCAGTCGGGCACACATGCAATTCAGTCCGCTATGTATAAGCGTTCATTCCTACTCGGGCATTTAAAAAATCAAATCGGTATTGAAAAATGTGTATTCTTTCTTTGCTCATGCTCTCTATCTATCTATCATGATGTGATACTATAGTCAAGCCCAAGGGTAGGTTGTCCACAGCTATGCCCGAATCCCTTTCAAAATCCGTCTATGCGAGCCGCTCGAGAATGCTGGAGAATATTATTTTATAGGTTTGGTAATGTCCAGTCTGCTACTTACAACAATTTTGTAATGGTTCTTTACATACAAGCTTTGGGCCCTAGCAAGTCAGTCAGCATGCATGGATTTTACATTTTGTTTCCCTTGTTTGGTATTCATTGTTACCAATAAACGTAGTTGAATCTCAAAAGCTCTTTTTATACATAATATAGAATTATGATGTCAGTTACGCCTTTTGCCACCATTTAACAAGACGCCAGCAAGAAGCTCGGGGAGATGTTTACCCTTTGTCTCGACAAATACTAAATAATTGCATGTATACGAATGTCAAAAGTGTTCGTTGAAACTGAAAATAACATATCTTTGTCAACTTACGCCCTTATGCCACCATGTGTCAGACACACTGGTCGAAGAAAAGGAAACAACTTCACGTTTCCGTCGTATGAATACATAATAATTTGCATGCACATATGTCAAAATGTATTGAAATTGAAAAATCATACTTTTTGGCAATAACGCCCTTTTACCCCGCCGGGGGCGAAGCTTATGACTGATTTTAATTTTACTAACAAAAGAAATATTTAATAATTTGTACCCTATTAGTGTAAAAAAATGGTTGAAATTGAAAAGAAAACATTTTGGGGACTTTCGCCCTTTTGCCATATATCTCAACACGCACGCGGGTTTAGCGTAGGGGACTTTTCAATTATTGCTTAGTAGGCTAATCTGAGCCTGTGGCAAAGCAAATTTTTAGCTTGTTGTTGTTGTTGTTGTTATTTGCAGTTGCACACACGTATGTCAAAATGTATTGAAATTGAAATATCATACTTTGGCACTTACGCCCTTTTGCCACGCACGGGTCGAAGCTTATGACTGATTTTAACTTTACTGACGTAAAAATATTAAAAATTTGTACATATTAGTGTAAAAAAAAGGTTGAAATTGAAAATAAACATTTTTGGCACTTACGCCCTTTTACCACTATATCTCAAGACGCACGCGGCGGAGCTTAGGGCTTTTCAACTATTGCTTAGTAGGCTAATCTGAGCCCGTGTGCAAATTTCAGCTTGTTCGGAATTTTGTCCGGGTAAAGTCTTCCCCTCCTGGGCTAATATGTGAAAAACTTTTGCCAAATTTTGAGTGTTTAATTGGGCCTATAGTCACCGTCTTAGTGAATTTTTACCATGCAAATGAACCATTTCAGAACACCCTGTTGTCTCCGTCCTCAACCGCAAAACATCCGACGACGATGACGTAAATAGGTACTTGAAACTTCTTAAATTCCAACATTATTTATTTGTTTAACGTCTATCGTATTCAGTTATAAAAACTTTTTAAAAAGTTTACGCCTGCACAATTGTAATTGTAAATAATTAAAAGTTAGTTTAGCCTTCATAAATTAATCTATATAAATAATATGGGTTGTTCATCATCTCTTGTACATCATAAACTGTATCTTCAACTCGTTATTACATCACAAAGATAGTATGCTGTAAATGTTAATTGATGTGACGTCATATTATAACCACGCAAACTATTAATAGTTTATCCGAAGTTATTTTATTGAAAACGCACATATAAAAAATATACATATAATAATAATATACATGTACATATATGCCCCCTGTAGCCTACGATGGCCTTCTTTCTTTGGTATCTAGTGTTTCAGTTGACACTACTTGGCAAGCATCCCGTGTTATTATTCAAACAACGAGTAATACGATAATGCAGATTCATTGGTATTTAATACGATAGTAAATAAGTTGTAAATTTAATTGATTAATTGATATTTTATTCATTGCATAGCGGTATTGTAGTATAACGCATCGTAACATGTTGTTTTATTAATTATGTATAATAAATAAGTTATTTATAGATTATGCACTTCTTAATTATTATTACGTAAATTTATTTTTCTTGAAAGGTAGAGTTAAAAGAATTTCGGGGCTTAAATATATTTTAAATTTAAGATTAATTATAATTAAATTTAACATGTGAGTAAAGGCTGTTTACGTATCGTATAAATTAAAAATTGATTCTGGAAATTCGTAATTGTATAATTTAAATTGTGTTTGTCCCGAAATAACCGGTAGTACAGAGAGAAAAAAAAGAATAAGGCTATTGTAATCAGGGTAGGGTCAAAACCTTGGAAGTCCATGAAAGTTGGCTAAATGAAAGAGTACCTTTAATAAAACAGCGAAAAAATTTTTTTTTTGTCGGGACATAACCTCACTATCGGCTATTATATGTCGTTTTTTTACAATAGTGTAGCCAGTTACGCTAGTGCAAAATTAAATTTTGTGAAACGATTTTCTAAATATAGCAACTTCAACTATAAGGACAAATAGATTTCTGAAATAACAGTTGGTGTACGATTTTTTTTGCCAGACGATACAAAACTTTAAAAAAAAATCGTATTTGTACCATTTGTCAAAATAAATCGTACACTAAATGTTATTTCAGAAATCTATTTGTCCTTTTAGTTGAAGTTGTAGCTAAAGGCGTTAAGAAACTATATCCAGAAAACCGATTCACAAAATTTAATTTTGCAGTAGCGTAACTGGCTACACTATTGTCAAAAAAACGACATAGGCCTATAATGGCCGATAGTGAGGATATGTCCACCCCCCCCCCAAAAAAAAAACTGTTTTAAGTTAGGCCCTCCTTCATTCAGAAAAATTTTCAGCCATGTTTCTTCAACTTTCAAATTATCGGCCAGAGGTGGTACAATCTTTTCAGTTTGTAAAACCGCTAACAAATTGACATTTGTTTTCTAAAATTGATGATTTCCCGTGCCAATTTGGAATTTCTTGATCGATATTCAATCGAAATTGAATGAATTTGAATTCTTTATTGATTTAGAAACAATTTGAGATCATTCTAACGAGGTACAAGAAATCCTCATCGTATGGTTTGCAAGTAAGTATAACTTGCTTGTCCATCCGTCTGTGCGTATGTCACTGCTCATCGAAAGAAATACGAACAAGACGTTAACATGCGATTTATTTTTTCATCGTTCTTCAACAAAGATGGAAAAAAATGAATTTGTTGATCATTTTTCAAAAAAATACCCGGCACTTCCACCATAAATGAAATTTCAATGCATTAACATTAAAGTATTTTCGTTTTATTTCTCTTTTAAACTTGGCACCTCCACTTACAACGAGATTTAAACACTGGAAACGTTTTAGGAACGTGTAATTTCATCTTTGGTTTTGTTGCCCATAAGTATAGCTTTGCTTACAGATTTGGGTACGCCCGATATCAGCGCTTGACTAAATACGTCAGTACATTTTTGGTGTGGGTCAATAAATACAATACAACTTTGGTCAATTCGATACAATTGTTTAAGAATATAAATAGCAAGCCTACATTGTCATAATAAACTAAGACACATATTGATACTTGTAAACCCAACAAAAACTGTGTCAAATGTATACATAACAAGCCTATCGCAAGTAAATAATTGGCAGAAGAAGCTCCCGGCATTTTCTTTCGCGTCTCTTGTAACTCACATTTTTTTCCCTACCGTCTGCGAGGCGTCTAGATTTGCCAACAAGTCTTAATCCATGGCCGGAAAGAAAAATATATTAACATAGATGTTGCAGTGGAAGGCCAGTGGGATCGTTACTTAACACAAAACGACTGGCAACAATTCTACCCAAGTATACTAATGAGCTTTGCTTTGGTGACTAGTTTGCAACTTTATGATGGACTAAATCAATCCGGGAGAACGAGAGCCGCGTGAGGCTGAAGCCAGTGATAAACTAGTAGTTCCATTGATTGGTCCTATTATTATTATTTCACGACTCGTTTTTATGCTCACTCCAGCTCAAGGTCATCTGGTTCTAGTTGCTTATCGATTATTCGCGTACGCAGTATTTTTACTTGGCTAGCTACACGTTTGTTGGGTGGGAGGGGGCTCAATGGAATCACTTAAAAGTGATGTAATGTTAGGTTCAGAGTTTTTTTTATAGGAATACAATACAACGAAATGGGGGAATATTGCAGCTTAAAAAGAAAATTTATCATTGTAAATTGGTTAATTGTAAAACAATCACTCAGTATTTGTTCTAGAAAAAATATAAAAAATTAAACCCGGAAGTTTTCCCAGATATAATAAAAATTGCTGGAGAGTTGTTTTTAAAATCCAAATATTTTTTAAATATTTTCATTCGGTATTTTTTATTCTTTCTTTTTAATGCATTCATAGTTTTTCCGGAGAACAACATACCCTTGATTTCAGAAAAAATGTTAATTCTCACATTATATACTTATGTATATGGACCACAAGTTTCAATAACGACTCCCTAAGTAATTATATGTATTGATGTGTATTAAATAAAGTAAAAATATATAATAATAATATTTAGTTTGTTGTAGGCGTGCGTCATACCTTCTCATTGAAAAAGGGCATTTTACATCAAACAAAGGCATTAATTCATTACATATCGTGTCCACGCTCTAGAAATCATTAATTATTATTTGCTAATTAGGCATTGTTATATAATCCAACCGGTTTTTTGTTGACATTACAACTAATTAACTAAAGGTCATCTATTATTGAATTCTGTATGTTGTCTAATTAGTAATTAGTATAAATTAAATTACAGGTATTCAGTAGAGATTATTCAATTATCACGTAGCTAGAAGCTCAGTTACTCGCGAACCGATATCGTTATTATAGAGCGTACTTGTTTGCGGCCTTCAACTATATCACGAAGGCCGAACAAGAAGATGAGAGCCTTTCATTGCGGATATAATAAAGTCATTCCGGTAAAGCAATAACACGCCGAACTTCCTGTATTCGCTCGTGACGAGTCGAGCCACATCAACTTTAGTTCCACTTATTAGGGAGCGACGGCTGCCCTTATTTTGTTTGTGTTTCATGGTGGCATCGTTGTTTCTCACGTAATAATGCGTGGCATAATATTGTGCACAGGATGTAGTGCAATCTTGTATATTTTTATTTATGGTTTTGTGATTTTTTTAATGTTGTACTATGTTGTTATTTGTTTTTGTTATTTGTCGACGTTTTAATCGACGCATTGAGTTGTACAGTTCATTTAATTCCCAATTAATTTAGTTTACAATACACACTTTTGTAGCTCCAAGCCAATTGTGATTGCATATAAATGAATGCAGCGATGTTAGCGATAATCCGCACACGCACACGCACACGCACACGCACACGCACACGCACACGCACACGCACACGCACACGCACACGCACACGCACCAGAGTATATAACCTCGCGTCCCACCCAGAACGGGTGATAACACACTATGCAGGAAAGCTTCGAGCTGTCGCCAGGTTAATGTCAATTAAAATCATTAGCTCTTGTCGGTAATCTATATGTATGCATGCATTCTTGGCGGCCGTGACATTTTACCGGGCTCAAATGAAAAGCGACATTTATTTTCATACTACTCATTTGCAATAAAGTTCCTTTAACAACCAACCTGTAACCACATGCAAGAAAGGGACTAACTAGGGAACGCCAAAGTCGTTGTTAGACGAGTGAGAGAGCCACGTGTTGAGTACCCGTGAACATTGATTGGATTTAAGTTAGGTAATTATAAGTTTTTAAGTTTAAGGGCACGTCAACTGTCCGGCCATAATGCGCCACTTTAACCAATGATAGGCTAGGGAGGTCAAAGGTAGGGGGAAGAAAAGTAATGTTAGCGGGTACACAACACATGGCTCACTCACTCCGTCTAACAACGACTTTGGCTTATTATAAAAAATGAAACTATATAACAGGTAGTAACGTTATAAATATAAATCATTGGACTTTTTCACTGTTAGATAACAAAATATTTATTTTAATGTGATATTTCGATTTCTTTACGAAATCTTTATCAAACAAAATTAACAATTAAAAAACCACAACAGACAGGACAAAAAACATTTCACAAAATATTATAAATATGGCTGTGCATTAATACCAAATTATTAACAAAAGTTTATTATGAATAAAAAATAAAAACCAAAAAACAGAACATTAAATTGACAAGTTGGACAGTTATTGATGTATGAAATAAAGCTATTGATCTAGTTGATAGAAGTTCCATTTAGTGACAAGTCTAGATTGTTGAGTTTTGATGTTGTAAATTTGTTTCCTAGTGTACCTGTCAAGGAGGTTCTTTCACTTGTAAAAACAAATTATTAACTGATTGTTCACTACAGTCTAGAACTTCTCTATCTGTAGATGCAATAATGGAGCTTTTGCAGTTAATTCTCATGTCTTGCTATTTTGAATTTGATAAAGTCGTCTATCATCAACTAGATGGTCTAGCTATGGGCAGTTGTTTGTCACCTTTACTTGCGGATATATACATGGATTCTCTTGAAACAGACGTTCTCGCACAGTCATCGCTTAAACCAGATTTGTGGTTGAGGTATGTTGATGACATAATCTGTATTCATTGTGAAGATCAAGACAAGGTAGATAAGTTATTATCAGATCTTAATTCCTACCATCCTAAGATGAAGTTCACGTTTGAAGAGGAGAAGGATGGCGGTCTACCGTTTTTAGATGTATTCATCAAGAAAGATTTAGATTCGTTTTCTACATCTGTGTACAGGAAACCAACACACACCGATCAATATTTGAATGCCAATTCAATCATCCTTCACATGTTAAAGAAGGTATGGTTAAATGTTTGGTTTCTCGTGCACAACTGATCTGTTCAACTCCCACAAGCCTAAAAATTGAACTGGAAAAAATATTTGGTGCTATGAAGAATAACGGATACTCAAATGACTGGTTAAAAAAGACTATTTTTTCCACAAGAAAATCATCAAACCTGACATGAGTAAATATATTGAGGTGGTTAAACCTATGATTTATAAAACGGTCTGCATTGGATACTATCCGAATCTTTCAGAAAAGATCAAACGCATTTTAGCTCCGTATGGCATAAGAGTTGTTTTTAGTTCGTCTAATACGTTGCGCAGCATTCTCACCAAGACTAAACCTAGGGATGAGGTTCAGTCATCTAAGGGTGTTATTTATTCTATACCTTGCGAATGTGATGCTAGATACATTGGTGAAACCAAGAGACCTTTGATGGTAAGAATAAAAGAACACAAAAACAATGTGAAACAACATAAGATTGATACTTCAAAACTCGCAGAACATGTTTATGAAAATCATCATCATATTAATTGGGAAGACGCTTCAATCCTTGCACATGAGTCTAATGCCACAACACGGAAAATTAAGGAAGCTGGTTTGATTTCATGTGTGGCCAATACAATCAGTGTGCCTAGTGTTAATTATCCAGCCATTTGGAAAAGTTTCTGTCCATCAATTTCATCACTAGATCAATAGCTTTATTTCATACATCAATAACTGTCCAACTTGTCAATTTAATGTTCTGTTTTTTGGTTTTTTATTTTTATTCATAATAAACTTTTTTGTTAATAATTTGGTATTAATGCACAGCCATATTTATAATATTTTGTGAAAGGGTTTTTTGTCCTGTCTGTTGTGGTTTTTTAATTGTTAATTTTGTTTGATAAAGATTTCTGTAAAGAAATCGAAATATCACATTAAAATAAATATTTTGTTATCTAACAGTGAAAAAGTCCAAGATTTATATTTATAAAACGACTTTGGCGTTGACCTAGTGGTTTGTCGCACCCTTAATCCAAACTAAAACTAAATTGGGACGTGTGGGACCAGCCTTTTTTCATAATAGGACGACGACAAACGGTTGACGCACCCTGAAACCAAAACTTAAACCACTTTCTCTGTTCGCCTAGACCCAAATATTTTATTTTTTTGGGTTTATTTGGGATTAAGGACGCGTCAACCGTAAGGTCATAATGCCGCCCTCTAGCTTAGGGGATGGGGGAGGAGGGGCCCATGCTGGTCAGAACCAGCCATGGGTAAGGGGAGGAAGGAGGATTTCAAGGTAGGGGAAGAAAAGAAATGTGTGTGTAATGGGGTTGTGTTGTAATGTGGTGACTAAACACATGGCTCACTCACTCGTCTAACAACGACTTTGGCTTTTCCCCTAGTATAATCTTTATAAAAACATTTGTGTCACAGACCCTTGTTGTACAGATAGGTTTCCCACCCCAGGCTAAATGGAACGGCCGATGTATGACCCTTAAAAACAGGTATTTCCCTCCAGCGTCAATGTATGAAAAATTAAAGACGATTCCGTCCCTGGGTTCGGGGTAGAATTGGCCCAGAGCATTGTTCTGCTGCTCTGGCGATTCAAGAGAAAAGGTCCACCTCGCAAACATCAGCTAATAAGAGGGAGTATACTATACTCCCCAAAACCAGAGGCGAAAATCTGGGAATCGTCGTCGGGGACACCTCCCCCTTCCCTTGACGACCTCCCCGACGACGGTGACAATGACACAACGAACGATGACAAAGACAATGACGACCACGACGTGAGAAATCCCCCTTCCTCCCTTTACCCATGGCTGGTTCTGACCAGCATGGGCCACTCCTCCCCATCCCTAGGCTAGAGTCGTGCATTATGATCTAACGGTTGACGCGTCCTTAATCCAAATAAACCCAAAAAAAATATATATTTTGGCCTAGGCGAACAGAGAAAGTGGTTTATAGTTTTTTGGTTTCAGGGTGCGTCAACCGTTTGTCGTCGTCCTATTATGAAAAGGCTGATCCCATACGTCCCAATTTAGTTTTAGATTGGATTAAGGTGCGACAACCGCTAGGTAAAAAATCACCACTCTTACCTAGAGGATATAGGGGGAAAATCCCATGCTGGTGCTGGTCAGAAATAGCCACGGGTAAAGGCACGTCGTGGTCGTCATCGTCTTTGTCATCGTTCGTTTTGTCCTGGTCGTCGTCGTTGGAAAGGTCTTTAGAGAATATGGGGTCCCCGACAACGACTGCCAGAGCTCGCATTCTAGTTTCGGAAAGTAATATACTACCCTACTTACCAGCTGATGTTTGCGAGATAAAATACGTCGCACTGTTTCTTGTAGATCATCACCAGCCCAAACGAAGTGTATAATAGTATCCTTGATAGCCAGCAATGCCCCAGCATCATTTACAGAATGACAGAAGAAATAAAAACAAAACAATAATAAAACATTTACTTGGTTCATCTGATCGCAAACTTTCACAGGCTGTGTTCTATTTTACTAATGGGTATTGTAAACATTTGCAATCTAAGTTCACATTTTTCACATTTTTATTTCTTGCGAGCTTAAATCGCAACAGATATTGCTCATTTTGTTAGCAGTTCTCAGTTACCTGGTTACGGATGTGTGTTTAAAATTTCAGCTCAATCTATTTGGCCGTTCGGCCGTATGAGCCCGGACAGACAGACATTTAACATACATACATACATTTTACATACATACATTGTAGCGTAACAGAATCCTCATTCGCTTCGCTCACTCGTCTAATAAATATGTTTTTCGTCAGCGTTCGAAAGACCCAAACATAAACAGTATTTGGTAAAAGAAAAAGGTCTGCTTTTTATCTGTTTTTGTTCATGCTTCATGTTTTAGAGTTGCCAATTTAATTAATCATTTAAATCATTTTGTATCGTTCATTTTATATTGTGAATAATAATTGGCCTATTGATTTGATTATTATTCTTCAATTTTGTTTGTTTTGAGTTTTAGACAACGATACTCCCATTGCATAGATGATTTACGATTCATGAAACAAAGTTGTACAATTAATAACTAATGGTACCTAATTTAAAACATTATGCTTTCTTGAATATAACATTGCTTCTTTCTCGAGTAGGGAATATTCTACGCACAAATTGCTTACCGGCATAAAACAACGTTTGACGTTTTTGTAACGGATAACGTCATGTTGTTTTAAATTCCCCGGAGAAATATTTTCGAAAACCGTGCTATAAACAAAAATAATTTTTACAAATTCACATTCCTTACACCTAACACATTGTTTCTCTCCAAACATTTCGAAACACTTGTACAATTCTATCACACCACAATCAAGTTCGCAAGAATCCAATAAAAACAAATTTTCCGAACCATTCCAAATAAAGGGTGATATTTTATTATGTCTGGATGTTGTCTTCAATTCGAATCAACTTGGAATGTGGTCGGTTATAAATAGATTTCAATCATTGCAACACAAACATGAATTTCTCCCTGGAATCTATAACAAGCGAAATAGTTCTCGATCCACAACTGAAGGTCATTGCACACACATTTACACATAATTATAATATACTACATCGTACGCTCATGTATTAAATACGATGGAGTATTCAACTGCATGGTAATATTATCTGCTGCATACAAATAGATGTGCATGTTTTATATGATGACTCGGAAGTATTCAGGCAGAATAGATAAACAACAAGGAAAACGTTTAGAGCAAGAATAGTTTGTAATGGACAGATAAACAATATCCGTATATTACCCCCTTTTTAGGACATACATAATAATACACTGGGGACATTCCACTAACTGACAAAGTGTTTTTAAAAAGCAGAAATACCCTCCAAAGGCAATGTTAATATATATCTTTTTAATTAAAAAAGCAGAGATTCGTGTAAGGAATTCTTTATAGATAACAACATTTTAACCTTTCACTGTTTGTTTCTATATTATTAAACAATTAAAGTCTACTAAAAGCAATTTTAGGACCTTGTTAGTGATTTCAATAATCACAAATATTAGTACTAGACGAGGCTACCTTCCAGCCCCTCAACACAACGTTTGAAAAGGGACCTAGATGTGCCGGAATAAAAACTATATACAAACTACCATGTTCTCTACTGAGCTTTTAATAGTTATTTTTACTCATAAGCAGTGATTTTATTCAAATTGAGGATTATATGAAGTTTTACGTAGTTAAATTGGTTTTTTGACGTCTCATTTGATGTTTAAAAAAATACAAATATACTATCTATTTTATGTGGAAACAAACTAATAAATAAATAAATAAATAAAAATCATATGTATATTAATAAAATAAATAAATGTATTATTTTTTGATTTGATCAATTTTGTTTTCAAACTTCATTAATATAATTATCAACGTATTATTGAAGGTATAAATTAATAACCGATTATTGGATGAGCGAAGCGAAGACTTCAATTTCACCGACCCCCCAAAAAATTTAGCTCGGGTGTTTTTTTTTGTTTTTTTTCTGTCTGTTTGTTCGCTCTCTACCGGGCAAACGGCATATGAGATCTTGATGAAAATTTGAGGGGATCTTCGAAATCTCTGAACTTAGACTTGCTACGTTTTTGGGTACAATCGAAGAAATATTTCTCATGAATATCGTACTTTTACGATTTTTTACGATTTTTAGTGCGATATTTTCGTGACATTTGGGTCGATTCTGACCAAACAGGGTCGGGCTACAACGTTCATATTTCACATGCATATTAAGGTAATAATGATGTATTGAAGTTTGAAAGAAAAAGTTGAAAAAGTTAGCCAGAATCTATAGAATTAAAGGTTTTAATTTGAGCTTTTTGAGGTGTTAAATATTAAAACCTTTATTTCTATAGATTCTGGCTAACTTTTTTCAACTTTTTCTTATCAAATGTCAATACATCACCCTAACCTTAATGTCCATGTGAAATATGAACGTTGTAGCCTCACCCGTTTTGGTCAGAATCCGCCCAAATAGAACGAAAATATGGATGTTAGATCTTTCTCACAGCCTTGTATGAAAACTTCACAGTAGATTTTATACCTTACTCACAGCCTTGTTACAAACAATCAAAGATCCAACTGACCTAATGATTGCTTTGTATGGGCGCGTGTTAATATGTTTTTATTATTTTAAAATTAATATTAACATTTTATAATTAAAAAAGCTCATCCATCAACGCGACTAAAAAAAGCGTTTGCGAAGCTTTCTAGTTAATCATATATTGGAACTGTTTATTCTCATTCAAACTGTATGTACGAGGAACGTCTCATGACCCATCTGACCCCATCAAATCGGCAAAATAAACAACACTGCACAAAGTAATACATTTAACATTTTTTCTTTTTACTGTATTCCGGTATAGATTAGCAGGAAAACTACTAACTGTTAACCTTGGACCAACCTATCACCCTATTCACGTGTTTACCACAGCAGTCATTAATAAATCAACTGGACATCTACTTTTAAGTTCTATTTACGTCATAAAACGTGGGTCAATTATTTTATAAACGACAAAATACGTAATTTGTTTTTTTCCATCGTATAATACGCTTTTATGTGCGTCATATACACACATTAATATGAGTGTGGCCACTGGCTCTTTGTACGTTATTATTGAAGCGGAACCAGTGAAGTTGAATGACATGTTGGTTTTGGAGAGGAGCTTACCCCCAAATTCAAATTTGACTGTTTCACTGTTTCACTATCATTATAATGTTCTGAATTTGATTTTATATATTGAAGCGTGCATGGTGTCAAAATATGAAAGACTTTCCTAAAATCTTTGGGGGTAAAATAAAAATGCAAGTATAATTACTTGGGCAGGGCTATGAATAGTTTTGTACGAATAGACATAAACAACAAACACGTTATGTTCGTCTATACGTCTAACATCCCATCTGTCAGTGTATTATTTAATTCCCATGTGCGTTGTGAATGTTTTACCTCCCGCTTATATGTTTAAATATAATATGCACTTATCGTCTATGTTCAACTATTATAATATTCATTGAAAACCATGTTTAAATAATGTGTACAAGCTGTGTAGAAGACGAGGAAAAATAACAATTAATTGAAATCTGTTATAATTTGATTGGTCACTTACTTATCATCATACATATAAGGCAATATGTATGCAGAAAATATAATATTTACCATTTTTAGCAAAGTATTCACCTAAGCATTTACTTGCATATGTAATCATACGACTAAGGAATACAACAACGAATAATGTTCTTTTAAATTAAAACTAATTTCACAGATTTATGCAAATCAATATAAAATGAAGAAGATACCGTGCAAGTTTTTGCACTTATATTTTCTATGTTATTCTACATTCCACAATAATGATATACTAGTTGAACTAATAGGTTATATTTAAAATAGCATACACATCTGATATAATTCTATTCAGTGTCATGTTTTTATAAAAAATAAAATAAAAGTTAATAGTACATGATTATAGGCATGAACAACGTTCTCATTAATAGTAATCAGAGTAAATTAGAAAGCAAATCTCCCCTATATGCATCACTTTTCTTTACATCCGTCCGTCTGTGCGTGTGTCACGTCTCGCAACTGTAACATTATATGCATCACTTTTCTTTACATCCGTCCGTCTGTGCGTGTGTCACGTCTCACAACTGTAACATTATATGCATCACTTTTCTTTACATCCGTCCGTCTGTGCGTGTGTCACGTCTCACAACTGTAACATTATATGCATCACTTTTCTATAATGCATCACTTTTCTTTACATCCGTCCGTCTGTGCGTGTGTCACGTCTCACAACTGTAACATTATATGCATCACTTTTCTATAATGCATCACTTTTCTTTACATCCGTCCGTCTGTGCGTGTGTCACGTCTCACAACTGTTACATTATAGCATCACTTTTCTATAATGCATCACTTTTCTTTACATCCGTCCGTCTGTGCGTGTGTCACGTCTCACAACTGTAACATTATATGCATCACTTTTCTATAATGCATCACTTTTCTTTACATCCGTCCGTCTGTGCGTGTGTCACGTCTCACAACTGTAACATTATATGCATCACTTTTCTATAATGCATCACTTTTCTTTACATCCGTCCGTCTGTGCGTGTGTCACGTCTCACAACTGTAACATTATATGCATCACTTTTCTGTACATCCGTCCGTCTGTGCGTGTGTCACGTCTCGCAACTGTAACATTATATGCATCACTTTTCTATAATGCATCACTTTTCTTTACTTCCGTCCGTCTGTGCGTGTGTCACGTCTCACAACTGTAACATTATACGCATCACTTTTCTATAATGCATCACTTTTCTTTACATCCGTCGGTCTGTGCGTGTGTCACGTCTCGCAACTGTAACATTATATGCATCACTTTTCTATAATGCATCACTTTTCTTTACATCCGTCCGTCTGTGCGTGTGTCACGTCTCACAACTGTAACATTATATGCATCACTTTTCTTTACATCCGTCCGTCTGTGCGTGTGTCACGTCTCACAACTGTAACATTATATGCAAGGTCTCTAGAAGAACAAAAAGAACTTTAGACCTTGGAAATAAAAGCTTAGACGTCAGGAAGGTGGCATCTAGCACCGGAAGCATTGAACAGCGCTAGATGGCAAGCTGTATTAAAGCATTATGAACATGATTAATTTATAAATTAATATAGCTTATTAAATACATATTGCATCATGCACTAAGTGTAAATGTAACAACTAAAGCCAACTTGACCTCCGATTGACATGCAGTTTTCAAGTTGTCATTGACCTTCGACAAGGATTATGCATGTATGTTTTTGGTTACCCTGGGGGTCAGGGCATGGGTCAGAGGGAGGGGAGGGTTAGCATCATCGTAAGGAAGAATCTCTAAATAAGAGACTTGAATGCCGGAGGGGGCGTTACGTAAACAATATAAAAAGGTGATCTTCGCTCCCTATTTTGGGGACTTCTGTACCCCATAGCATTTTAAAGTGTGATTTCATAGCATTTCTTAGCATCTGTGCCCACCTTTAAAATCTTGTGTATGGGGGTGTAACATTTTCTTTATTTCTAAATTATGTCATCATGTTTAATTTAATATCAAATGAATTTCAATGTTAGTAAACAAATTAAAAATACCATGTTCAATTAAATTAAGTAGGACTAGATACACCTTAATTTAAGTGGAAGCGTTTTTGTAGCATCCATGCGCAAAACGCTATTCTCACGTAGCTCTAATCATTATATTCAAAGAAATTTTTAGTTTGTTACACGCTTTTTTTACGCAATTTGCACAATGTGATATTTTTAATACATTACTCCTACATTATGTTTTCGTCAAGTGTTGACCATGAACATTACCAAACGCGTATTCCATATTCTTCCCGAGTCTACACTAGCACAACTCCTCTCTCGTCCATCTGATCTGATCAAGATAAATGTTTTTTAATCTCTTAATTTTCGTTTTTTCAACAAGAAGATTGAGGTATAATTACACGTTGGCATGACTTAGATTAATAGGAAATCAATGATTTATTTGTGACAAGTGTGTGGTAAACACAAAATTAAAACATGATTTTACATAGATCTGAAGAGCTTTTCATTGCCTACGGCTGCATGTTGTCAGTAACTAATGTTATAAGACTTAAACCATGACCTGCTTGAAGTAAGTTAATACGAATCAAAGATGAGTAAGATTTGGCTTAATGCTAATAGACCTTATTCCATTGAGTATAAAACCATTGCTTATACTATTAAGTAAAGCATTATTCGCGTTGTTGGATGAGCGTAATTGGTGCATTGAGCTGCCATGTGTTAAGCGGATTTTCTGTTGTTCTGTGAAAAAATCATTACTAAGTTGAAGATTTTTTTAAATTAAATTAAATTAAATAAAAAATTAACTTAAATTTTTATTTTTTTTAATTAATCGTAATTTTAAAAAAGGAAAAAATCGTAATATTGAAATTTTCATAAGAAATAATTATTAGATTGCGCACAAATTTTACACGAATATATTAATTCATAAAATTAAGATTCCGTGAAAAAATCATTACAATAGGATAAAGCATGTAGGTGTTATAAGTCAAAGAATTGTTTTAAAAAAGAAAAAAAACGTAAAATTTCGATTTTGATGAGAAATAGTTTTTCGATTGCGCTCAAATTTCACACGAATACCTAAAATTCATAAAATTAAGGTTCTGTGAAAAAATCATTAAAATCGGATAAAGCATGTAGGTGTTATAAGCTGAATAATTTTTTTTTAAATCGTAAAAAATCGTAAAATTGCAATTTTAATGAGAAATAATTTTTCGATTGCGCTCAAAAACGTGGCAGTTCTTGGTTCAGAGATTTCTAAGGTCTCCATAAAATTTCATCGCAATTGGAGTATTGGTTTAGACGAAATCGTGCTAACAAACACACAATAATACAAAAAAAAACATTCCGGATTTTTTTCTCCAGTGTAGTGAAATGGAATCCTCGCTACGCTCATCCAATAATTACTATTTCAAGCTTGGCTTAATTGCAGTTTATTGTATTAACTTTATTTATATCATTACTTTTATTTCGTTGCCCTCCTTGTGAATCAGTATTTACTAGGAAAACGCTTAAGTCCCGCCGCGTTGTTGGATGAGCGTAATTGGTGCATTGAGCTGCCATGTGTTATGCGAATTTTCTGTTGTTCTGTGAAAAAATCATTACTAAGTTGAAGATTTTTTTTAAATTTAATTTAAATTAAATTAAAAATAAACTTTAATTTTTATTTTTTTTTATTAATCATATTTTTAAAAAGAAAAAAATCGTAAAATTGCGATTTTCAACGAAATAATTATTCGATTGCCCTCAAATTTCATACGAATATATTAATTCATAAAATTAAGGTTCTGTTAAAAATTCATTACAATTGGATAAAGCATGTAGGTGTTACAAGTCAAAGAATTGTTTTAAAAAAGAAAAAACCCGTAAAATTTCGTTTTTCATGAGAAATAATTTTCGATTGTGCTCAAATTTCACACGTATATATTTATTCGTAAAATTAAGGTTCTGAGAAAAAATCATTACTATCGGATAAAGCATGTAGGTGTTATAGGCCGCAGAATTGATTTAAAAATCGAAAACAAATCGAAAAATTGCGATTTTCATGAGAAATAATTTTTCGATTGCGCTACAAAACGTGGCAGTTCTAAGTTCAGAGATTTAAAAGGTCTCCATAAAATTTCATCGCAATTGGAGTATCAGTTTAGCCGGAATCGTGTTCACAAACACACAAAAATACAAACAGAAAAAAAAACAAGAAAATCGAAAAAAATCGTAAAATTGCAATTTTCATGAGAAATAATTTTTCGATTGATTTTTCGAATCGTGCAGTTCTAAGTTCAGAGATTTCAAAGGTCTCCAGAAAATTTCATCGCAATTGGAGTATCGGTTTAGCCGGAATCGTGTTCACAGACACACAAAAATACAAACAGAAAAAAGAAAAGAAAAAAAAACACTCCGGATTTTTTTCTCCAGTGTAGTAGAATGGAATCTTCGCTTCGCTCGCTTCGCTCGCTACGCTCATCCAATAACAGAACTAGATATACGATTAATAAATAAAAATACACAAATGAAAATAATCTGTGCATTAAAATCTCACAGCCGTTACCTGAATTCGAAATCATTTTAAAATGTTCATAAAAACGTGTTTACAATTGAAACCAGTTAATTATCAACTGGTTGTCATATTCAAACTAATTATTGTATTTGACCAGAATATCTAGTAGTAGGTAGCCGATACATTTTACCAACAGAATACCAATTTACTTTTTATCACTAGTAATGGTGTTATTTAATATAATTGACTCTTGATTTATGTTAACCAGTAACGACATGTTTTGAAAGGTTGGTACACGTGCAAGTACAAGCTCTCCTCGCGGAATGTTGGTGTTACGCGATGTGTTGTGCGCCGCCCCACTATGTAGCCAGCCTTGTTCTATACGATGCGGATCACACTTTTTCTTCTCCCTTCTCTGTTGGCATCCTTGCAATTTGATATAGTCTAGTCGCAACAGGCGCCAGTGCTTAGCGTTCAACCCGGCTAGCCTGAGGCTTCATCTCTCTGTAGTTAGCAAGACAAAAACATACATAACATAACTATTCGGAACGCTTGACCTAGAAGCCTAGATATGAGAAAAATATGCATACAAAGCCTGGCTGGCTGTAAGTGATTGCAATTATATTAAATACAACCTAAACGAGTGGACTTTTATGTCGAATCACTCCGTTGATAAGTGGTCGTTGAAAATGTGAAACGTAATTATTGTATTATTTTAAGTAGGTATACGAGCCAAAATATGACTGCTGCATTCTGTGTGGGTTCAATGTGTGTTATTAAAGAAACTTGTAAGGTGGATGTTATTACAGGTTTTGATTTAATAACCAAACAACAAACTGAGTTCAGGATAATACGTCATCTTCGTCGTCCGTCGCCTTTTCCCGCTACTGTCAGGGTCGTCTCGGGGTTTGCAGCAACATTTTATACTCCTTTTTGTCTTCCCACAATCTTATCTCGTCCACATCTTCCCAGTTCTCTCCTCCAGCATCCTGCAGGTATATATCTTCCTTGGTCTTCCACGTTTTCTTCTTCCTTCAATCCCTCTCAGACACCCACTCTTCCGTGATTCGTTTCTTATCTCACGTGAGGAACCACCCCATAGACAATTATTATATCTCCCTCTTCAGCCTATGTACTTCGGAGTAAAGGTAGTGTACAAGGAATTTCCAGAGGATATTTTTTATTTTGTCATTGATGATTCGGTTTCGGAACTCTTTGATGATGATGGCAGTTTACGGTGTACTAAAAAAACTATTTCAGAAAACTAATAGCTAAGGCAAGAGACTGGATGGTATCAAAAAAAGAAATTTGTATTTTATTCTAGCAATAACAACTTTATTTAGTTTCATTCGTCACAAAACATAAAATTCTAGATAAAATTAATTATATTATAAATATAGCGGATGGCTTAATTATTTAGCATGTATCACATAAAGTATCTTGGCAAAATTTTTTAGATAAGAATCTTAGTTGGTCACAACATTGTTTGGGTCTATTTAGTAAACTTAGTTCGGCTTGCTTCGCAATTAGATTCATAAATGAAATAGCAGGGTTGAATGTGACCAAGATAGTTTATCATTCTAACGTTGAATCCCATGTGATCAAAGATGGCCGTACTGTGGGACGATTTTAACTGACAGCTTTACTGTACCACACTAAAGACTGGATTGCTGGATTGAAATGGTTCAATATTGTGTTGTTTCACGATGTTCGTCAAGAGCTAAAATAGTAGGGTGTCTTTACACTCGTTTTCCGAAAGGATATCAAGTTCAGAAATAAGACGTGGGAAGTTTAAAATCAGATAGATAAGAAATGTTTGACGAAAACATGTGATACCATGCTTGAAGGCCGATAATGTTCTTTGCATTTCGTGGATTCCGATTACAAGCAAATTCCTCATGGCAAACTTAAGTGTTTGCGAGATGGAGCCCTGCCCATGTGTTTACCCATTTTTTTATTTCCCGGACTGGCCAACTATCTTCATTCTAAACTTAATGCTTATAGTAGGCAGGCTAATGAGTAGACCTGTTTGACGCGGCCCTATAATTCTACACAAAAGAGAGGCCTAAGCACTAGACAGGCTACTTTTTGTTTAGGTGTAGGGCCTAGACCTAGCTAGAATACAATAGAATGTTGCTTTATTTCCATTGAGTATTGCATACATAGTTAGTTTTATGTTTACATAACACAGTTGACCCCTAAGATAATGAAAGTAGGCCTTCATCTAGTAGTTAGGGTAGGCCTATATGGAAAGGAAAATAACACCTAGGCCTAGCCTCTGCTTATTGGTAGGTTAAAACTAACAGTATAGCCTTGACTTTGCTTTTAAGGTAGGCCTAGGTCTAAAGCTTCCAAGGTTGAAGGCTTAAACTGTGTATAAACTCTAAAGAGGGGTACATTTCTAGGCCTAAATCTTAGCAAAGAGGTGTGTCTGGTCCTAGCCGTGTAGGCCTAGGATTAGAACCTAGGCCTCCGCCTACCCCTAGAGTTAAACCTAGGCCTACTTTTTACGATATGATCTTATGAACTGAGGAATAATAAATTATGTTGGCCTAAACCTGAGATTAAACTTTAAAAAATGCTTTCTAGAGTAAAGGCTTTGGGTTTATAATCATTTTAAACCCAAAGGTATAGGGACTATGATGACCACCGTTTTCCGAAGTCCACACATCCTCTAGGACATAACATACAATACAACAGCCTTCTCTAAAAAGCAGCTGGCTTCCTTCTTGACCTCAATCCCCTAGATAGTCTTTGGCTAAGCCCATTCTAAAAAATAACATATAATTCAAGGATTTTTTCCACCTGTACGGGCGTAAAAACACGTTGAAGTCCATTGCGCCAACCACACTTAGGTTGCAGCTTGTCCCACAGTTTGCGGCGCTATCTGTTGGATTTTTCGGAACTAACTAAGCCCCGCCTTTGACTAGTTGTCCATTGTGAAGGGATGTCCGAGGGGCTATTTAAGAGGACTCAATCCCTTGCATTTGCCTTAACGACTGCGGAAAACCTTGGAAAAAATCTTCAGTCAGGATTGCTGGTCTCGATGGGATTCGAACCCAGGACCTCCCGAATCAGAGTCAAGCGCTTAGCGCTCGTGCCAGCACGGTCGGTTGTGGCTATTATAGAACTATAATTCTCATTTTTTTAAATTATTACACTTCTAGTATGATAAATGTAATGCTCATAAGTTTCATCAATATATTATTAGCTTTTAGTCGGGACGATTCAAAGTTGTGAAAATATTGTTTTGTCATGTACCTGTGTATATAATTAATTTTTGGATGAGCGAAGCGAAAACTTCAATTTCACTGACCCCTCAAAAAATTTAGCTTCAAAGTTTTTCGTTCATTTTTTTCTGTCTGTTTGTTTGAGATCTACCGGGCAAACTGCATATGCGATCTTGATGAAAATTGGAGGGGACTTTCGAAATCTTTGAACTTAGACTTGCCACGTTTTTGGTTACAATCGAAGAAATATTTCTAATAAATATCGTACTTTTACGATTTTTTTTTGATTTTTTGTGCGATATTTTCGTGACATTTGGGCCGATTCTGACCAAACGGGTGGGGCTACAACGTTCATATTTTACAAGGACATTAAGGTTATGGTGATGTAGTACCTTGTGAAAAAAAATTGAAAAAGGTAATTAGAACCCATAAAATAAACGTACTTTTACGATTTTTTTCGATTTTATGTGCGATATTTTCGTGACATTTGGGCCGATTCTGACCAAACGGGTGGGGCTACAACGTTCATATTTCACATGGACATTAGGGTTATGGTGATGTAGTACCTTTTGAAAGAAAAAGTTGAAAAAGTTAGCCAGAATCCATAGAATAAAGGTTTTGATATGAGTTTTTTGAGGTTTATAATAACAATTAACAAGTAACATTAGAAACTCGACAACAATCACCTACAATGCATTCACAAAGCACTTGCAAAGGAAAAGTGGTTCCACGCAAACTAAAAACTTACAAAAACGCTCATCCATCAACGCGGCGGGACTATAGCGTTTACCTAGTTTATTTAAATTACTTTGAATTTTTTCATATTTTATTGTGTTATTTTTCTTATAATATTGTTATAACTGTGTAAACTTTTAAAACTTTTTTTTTAACTGTGCAAACTTTTACTTATCATAACCTGTACTTGTTGAAAGTGGCCGAATAAATTTGTTAATGAAGAAAAAAGACCAAATCCGTTGTACTCGCATTAAAGACCGAAGAAATCCTTGGAAAAACTTTCAGAAACGAATTGCCGGTAGCTGGTATCGATTCCGGTACGTCCCTAAGAGAAGGCGTTGCGCCTGAGCTACATCTATCGTTGTTGAATATGATATTGTCATGTCATAATTATCTAATCACTGATTTGACAACCACCACTGGTAGAAGGTTACCATCAAACTAATATATTCCGTAACCTAGTTGATTAAATTTAAGATAAGGTACCATTTATTGGGGTCATCATGCGAATACAATAGAATATTTTAAAAGATCAAGGTAGAATTATAGCTTGACATTGAAATGACCAATCATGTTAATTGGCATCAGCAAAATATATGTAGTAAGCCTCCTTTTGCAATTTAATAGAAAATATTGTAAGATTCGGCGAAAAACGAAAACAAAAATGTTCAGCTCCAAATTTAACGCTCTTTAAAAAAAACTACCATTAGAACCTTTTTTTGCCATCCTTTCAGTCAGGGGGGCTAACTGCAGGGTGTATTGAAAAGAAGTTTTATAGTTAGGGGGCTAGCTACAAGGTGTATGTAAAAGTTAGTTATGTCAGGGGCAAACTGGGGGGTTTTTGTAAGAAGTGATTTAGTTAGGTGGAAACTGAAGGGGTGTATGTAAGAAGTTAGTTTGTTAGGGGCTATAAAAGGTGTAATGAACAAGTTAGTTTAGTCAGGTGACTTACTGGGGGGGTTATTGTAAGAAGTTAGTTTAAGTTAGGGGTCTAGTAAAAGGTTTAATGAAAGAAGTTACTTATAGTCAGGTGGTAAACGAAGGGTGTATTGGGGGGAGAAAGTTATGTAGGTAGCAAACAAAAAGGTGTATTGAAAAGAATTTAGTTAAGTCAGTGGCTAACTGCAAAGGTGTAATGTTGAAGAAAAGTAATAGTCTTTTTACTAATGCAAATTGTTTTGTAAAAAAATTTTGGGTTAAAATCAGGTACAAAGCAAGGTGAAATTGAAGAAGTTAGTTATAATCGGGTAGCAAAACTGCAGGGTTATTGTAAGAATTTAGTTATAGTCGGGTGGGGCTAGCTGAAAGGGAAAATTGTAGAATTTTGTTAAAAAATCAGAAGTAATGCAAGGTGTTTTGAAGAAGCTAGTTATAGTCGGGTTTTAAAAATGCAAGGGTATTGTAAAAGCATTTATAGTAGGGGCAACTGAAGGTGTATTGAAGAAGCTAGTTATATTTGGGAAAAACTGCAAGGTGTTTTTGAAGAAGTAGTTTTTAAATCAGGTAGTATGAAAATTTTGGTTTGTAAGAAGCTAGTTATGTCGGGGGGCTAACTGAAAAGGGGTAATTTTAAATAAGTAATAGTCAGTTACTAAGCAAATTGTTTTGAAAAGAATTTAGTTATAATGGGGGTAGTAATCAAGGTTATTGTAAGAAGAAAAGTTGTAATCTAGCTAACTGCAAGGTGTTTTGTAAAAATTTTATTATATCAGGAAGCTAACTGCAAGGTGTTTTGTAAGAAGAGTTTAAAATCAGGTAGTAATGAAAGGTGTATTTAAAATTAATAGTCAAAACTAACGCGGGGTGATTGAAAGAAGTTAGTTATAGTCAGGTTGAAAATGAAAAGGGGTTTTGTAGGAATTATTTTATAATCGGGTGCTAACTGAAAGGGGGATTGAAAAGAAGTAAGTTTTTAATCGGGTAGCTAATGCAAGGGTTTGATTGTAAAAGTTGTTATAGTCGGGTAAAAACTGAAAGGGTGTATTGTAAGAAGTTAGTTATAATCAGGTAGCTAACTGCGGTTTGTAAAAGTTATTTTAAAAATCAGTTAGCTAATGAAAGGGTGTTTGAAGAATTAGTTATAATCGGGTAGTAACTGAAAAGGTGTTTTGTAAAAATTTAGTTATGTCGGGTAGAACTGCAAGGTGTAGTAAGAAGTAAGTTGAATCAGGTAGCAAAAACGGCAAGGTGTATTGTAAGAAGTTAGTATAGTCGGTAACTAATGCAAGTGTATTGTAAGAACTAGTTATAGTCGGTGACTAACTGCAAGGTGCTTTAAGAAGTAGTTATAGTCGTGGCTAACTGAAAAGGGCTTTGAAAAATTTAGTTATATCAGGTGGCTAACGAAAGGGTATGAAAGAAGCTATTTGTCAGATAGCTAACGCAAGGTGTATTGTAAAAAGAGTTATGTCAGTACAATGCAAGGTGTTTTTGAAAGAAAGTTAGTTTATATTTTGGTGCAATGAAAGGGGCATTGTAAAAGCTTTTTATAGCGGGTAGTAATGAAAGGGGTTTATTGTAAGAAGTATTTAAGTCAGGTAAAAATGAAAAGGTGATTGAAAAAAGTTAGTAATAACAGGTAGTAACTGAAAGGTGATTGTAAAAGCTAGTTATAGTCGGTAGTACTGAAGGGTATTGTAGAAGCTAGTTATAATAGGTGGCTAGCTGCAAGGGATTGTAAGAAGCTAGTTATAGTCAGGTAGGCTAACTGCAAGGTGTATTGTAAGAAGTTAGTTATAGTCAGGTAGCTACTGCAAGGTGTATTGAAAGAAGCTAGTTATAGTCAGGTAGCTAACTGAAGGTGTATTGTAAGAAGTTAGTTTGGTTATAGTCAGGTAGCTAACTGCAAGGTGTATTGTAAGAAAGTTAGTTATAGTCAGGTAGCTAGTTTGCAAAGTGAATTGTAGAAGTTAGTTATAATCAGGTAGCTAACTGCAAGGTGCATTGTAAGAAGCTAGTTATAGTCAGGTGGCTTACTGAAAAGGGTATTGTTAAGAAGCTGTTATAGTCAGGTAGCTTACCAACAAGGGTGTATTGTAAGAAGTTGTTATAGTCGGGTACAAAACTGCAAGGTGCATTGTAAAAAGGGCTAGTTATAGTCAGGTAGCTAACTGCAAAGTGTATTGTAAGTAGTTAGTTATAGTCAGGTGGCTAACTGCAAGGCTAGGTACAAGGTGTATTGTAAGAAGTTAGTTTGGTTATAGTCAGGTGGCTAACTGCAAGGCTAGGTACAAGGTGTATTGTAAGAAGTTAGTTTGGTTATAGTCAGGTAGCTAACTACAAAGTGCATTGTAAGAAGTTAGTTATAGTCAGGTAGCTAACTGCAAGGTGCATTGTAAGAAGCTAGTTATAGTGGGTGGCTAACTGCAAGGGTTTTGTAAAAAAGCTAGTTATAGTCAGGTAGCTAATGCAAGGTGTTTGTAAGAACAAATTTATCGGTAGCAACGAAAGGGCATTTGGTA
>JAMZAV010006015.1:0-40291 GCA_024449915.1 Sweltsa coloradensis | reverse complement strand
GGGAAAAGGGCCAGGGGGGGAAAAAGGGGGGGGGGGGGGGGGTCTTTTTTTTTTGCTGGGGCCCCTTGTAAAAATAGCCCGGGGGAAAGGGGCCAAAATACAATTTTGGCAAATTGGCCCTGGGGACCTACAACACTACTACCCCCTGGCCCTAGCCCTTGAAGGCCCATATCCCTGGGTTGGGGGGCCTCTAGGCCCAGGAACCAAAAAATTAGGTTCTAGGACTGGGCCCAGAAGCCTGGGGCCTTGGCCTAGACCCAAAGACCCAAGGGCAACTTGGGACAACAATTAGGCCTAGGGCCCCGGTTAAAACTAGGGCTACAGACGTTACCTAGGCCTACAGCTAGCCATTCGTAACTCGTAAGTTAACTTTCGCGTTTTCGTAGGCATATCGCCTAGGGTAGGCCTAGGCGGGAGGCCTTTTCCCATCAAGTTTAAAATGGGGAAAACCTAGTTTTGAAGGGGGGAAAGGGAAATTGGTTCTCTCTGGTTCAGCGCCCAAAAAAATTACATGGTACAAAATGTAACTCGCCGTTTTTTACTCGCGAAAAAAAATCAAAACCAATACCATCGCAGATGCAGATTTTGTGATGAGGATGATGGATTCACTTTGCTCTTGACGCTTCCAAAATTCAAATATTATGATTAAATTGACCCTGTTTGCGCGCTGTAAAAATGTACTGGGTTGAGCGAAACCTAAGCGAGACGCGCACGTTGGGGGGCGCTTGGCACCCTGCAAACCACGCGCCTGTCCATGGTTGCAAAATGTACTTCGCATTCAAGTTTTTTTTGGCACTTTAAGGGATTTTGATTAGAAATGTAAATCTAGTACAACCCGTGCCCTCACAGTAGCCACAAACAAGGGGATACCAATTTTATGCTGATGCTACGGCAAAATGTTTTTTACTGCTTTTTCATGAGCATTTGGAAAGGGTTTTTTAAAACAGTTAAATGTAGGGGTTCCTTAAACTCAAAAACAAAGTAATTAAATTTATGATAGAGCAGAGTTTGTTATCCACGAAAAGGAAAGATTATATTTTTTTACAGATGAAATAATTCCGGTCCGTGGTCGGTTCTCGCGTATCGCTTCGAAAAAATTTTGCCCGGGTTAATCGCCTATCCACGCTGACCGGAGAGAAACCCGGGCAAAAGCCCACTTAGGTTCCCTATAGAGGTGGCAAGTGATCCCACCTTGCATGTCCAGGGCTTAGGCCTAGGCCGGCCCAAGTCTGTCGACCTCCACAAGCAAAACTCCTAATGCTAAAAATGAGATACATTAATTATAAAACTCACCTAAGATTCTGATTACTCCAAATAGTTTTCACCACACCTCTAGCCTACGTAGGCTTGCACACGAAACACTAAAATTTACTATCACAAAACTAAGACCGAACACACGAACAATGGAACACCATGACACCAACCAAACACAACGGCAAAATGATACACACAGAAAATCTAATCGGCCGTTCTGTAGAAAACATCTGTTGATGTAGAGCGCAGCACTTGCGCAACCGTCATTAAAGTGAACTGCTTTTGTCGACTGAATGCGCAATCTCTTACACATAGTTTAGTCAGTTTACGCAAGGTAGCAGCACCTCCTGGATGTGTAAAACAAAATCAGCCCGAAAGAGAAGTCCACGGGGAAACTTCTTTATCGACTCTGCTATGAGCTAAACAATTTGTATTTCCAGGAAGTGCTGCTACCTAGCGGCAAATAGGTGAACTCCTACGTTGCAAGTTAACAGAGTCGATAAGAAAGTTTCTCCGTGGGCTTTTTTATCGACGCAGCTTTGAAGCCGGCAACGCTGTCACATGTGGTTTACCATTTGTCCGCTAGACACCGTCTCGAACGAGCGCGAGCAGTAATAACAACGTAAAGAATGTACACCGCGATTAAGCTAACTCCAAAACATGGGTAAAACGGTGATTTATACTTTGCAATTTTACGATTACTGACACATGCTTTGCTCACCAACAATTTTTATTGGAAATCAAAGAAGAATGTTCTAATCACAAAGCGTAATAAATATGTGAGAAAAATGTCTTATGTTTTGCTAGCGCAATTTTCATTTTTAGACGTTGGACTTTCCGAGCGTTGTATTTCGCCGATGACAGTTTAGGATGGTGCGAGGCCAAGTTTGGTTATCTTCTTTGTTTCTGCGTGTTGTAGCTAACTTGTAAACACTTTTAATTTTAGCCCTAAGCATCCAATGTATGGTTTTAAATATCGATCAGAATGGATATCCCTGATGATGACGAACTAGACGGACTTTTTAACAACCAAATCGCCCCCCAGCCTAGCTAGGGGTATGAGTTCTGCTGCAGCTCCAGCTCCTGATGTATGATGTAGGCCTAGTGGCCTAGCCCCTAGGCCACGTGGGTTATAAACCCAAAAGGGGAGGCCCCAGGCCTAGCCCGGCCGTAACCCACAGCGTACTAGGCCCTAGGCCAGTAGGCTAGGGCTAGGGGCTGACTTTGTGTTCAAAGCCTAGGGCTTCTAACCCAGCCTGCCCTAGCCTTCAGGATTAATTACATCAATTCTAGACCTAGGGCATAGCCGGAACTGGTTCGGTTGAGAGTGGCCAACTTTTAAACACTTGTAAACGTGTTGTGTGTGTTAAGGTTTTGAAGGGTTTTTTTGTTTAAAATAGCGACGTTAAAGGTTTTGAAGGTTTTTTTTGTTTAAAATAGCGACGTTAAAGGTTTTGTAAGGTTACTTTTAAAGGAGTGTACGGCTCGGTGGAGTGCTGGTGAAAAGTTGGCCCCCTCTCAACCGAACCAGTCCCGGGCATGGCCTAGGTAGGCCCTATGTCAGTATGGCCGTTACCGAAGGCCAACAAGTGGAGATCACGGCCATGTCCGTGACTAGGCCTATCGCTAAAGTCCACGACCGGTTGACTATTAGGCCCTATCCCCCACCACAGCAACCGGTCACGTTCTTCTTCTTGGCATAGCCCCTACCCTTGCCGGAACTTCTTGTTAGAACAACTTGTTTTTTCATGCTTTTTAGTACCGGTAGGCCACCTAGGCCTCTGTATTGCATAAAACTATTACCTACCTATTATACCTACAAAACCTTTAACGTTGCTATTTCTGGCTAAACTCCTTTTCGGTTGAAAGTCCTTTATATTGAAAATTGAAACGTTCAAGGGTTTTAAAGGTTTTGTAGGTAGTTTTTTGGAACTCTTTCGGTTGGTATGGACAGTTTTTGATCAGTAGGTACTTTAGATTTAAAATAGCGACGTAGGCACTAAAAGCTCTAAAGCCACTGCCTATGGTTCACCCTGACTAGATTAAGAAGAAAGAGGGATAAAGAGATAGGAGAGGGAATGCTATCCAAACTCTCAAACCCTCAGAGATCAGTCATTCATGAGAGGGATGAAGGAAAAGAAGGCAAAGGAAGCATGGGCTGAAAGCACAAAGCACAATCTACAGAAATAAGAAGGGAAACTAAAAGGAAGAAGGATGCAAGATAAAATTGATTAAGAGGGATGAAAATAATGAGGGAAGGAAGAACAATCTACCACCGACTAACCGTCAATAGTAGGCCTAGAGGAGAACAACAACAACAACAAAGGTTTTGTAGGTAGCCTACCGGTACTTTAGATTTAAAATAGCGAGTTTTTTTTACGTGTAGGGCCTACCTACAAAACCTTTAACGTCGCTATTTTAAATCTAAAGTAGGCCTACCTACAAAACCTTTAACGTCGCTATTTTAAATCTAAAGTAGGCCTACCTACTGATCAAAAACTGTCCATACCAACCGAAAGAGTTCCCCGTTTTTTTTTTGTGGCCCATGAACCGAAGAAGTTCTCCCTTGCCAAAAGAAAATATTCCCGTGTGCATAGCCTATTATAACCGATCAATCCCGATCATACGAAATGTTAAACTAATTATTTAAGTATTTTTTGGGTAAGGTATTGACCCTCCCCTGCCCAACCCTCACCAGGGGCTCCAGACTTCAGACCAATCCTGCTGTTAGGTCACAACTCTGGCCAGGCAGAGGCCTAGGATCTTTGTCTATCCACCCTACGATGGCCGATAGATAGCTAGTGCCACCTTTGGAAAACACTTGAGAATCACTTCTTCTCCCTCAAAATTCAATACGGGTAGCGTTCAAAACAACTCGCCGTCTACGCTAACTTCTACAAATAGATCAAGCCCCGTTCATTTTCAAACCCTAGTAGGCCTAACTCAAGCTAGGCCTATTCCATAGTCAAGAGTCAAGACCTTGCTATTCCTAGTAGGACCTACTAATTAGGCCTATTGTAACTTTGTGCTTTTTATTCACAGGCTGACGAATGCCCTGTTCCCGAACCAACCAGCCGCCATATTGAAGTGCTGAAGACGTACTTCGGACACTCCAACTTCCGACCAACACAATGGAAGATAATACGATCTATCATCGAGGTTTGTCTTTCTATCTTCGTCTTTTTACACTTTCTGCTGTTTAGGTAGCCTAATGCTAGGCCAAATGATGTTACATGATTCGTGTGCTTGTCCTTTTTATATGCCCACATTTTTGGCATTGCCAAACCATGCCATCAACCCATTGCATTTTCTAACTAGGAAGCTTCGCAAACGCTTTTTCAGGCACGTTGTTGGATGAGCGTAATTGGTGCATTGAGCTGCCCTGATTGTGTTTTGCGGATTTTCTGTTGTTCTATGAAAAAATCATTACTAAGTCAAATTTTTTTTAAATTAATTTTAATTTTAAAAATTTTAATTAGCCTAATCGTAATTTAAAAAAAGAAAAAAATCGTAAAATTGCAATTTTCATAAGAAATTATTATTCAATTGCGCTCGAATTTAACACGAATATATTAATTCATAAAATTAAGGTTCTGTGAAAAAATCGAAAAAAATCGTAAAATTGCAATTTTCATGAGAAATAATTTTCCGATTGCGCTCAAAAACGTGGCAGTTCTAAGTTCAGAGATTTCGAAGGCCTCCGGAAAATTTCATCGCAATTGGAGTTTCGGTTTAGCCGGAATCGTGTTAACAGACACACAAAAATACAAAAAAAAGAAGAAAAAAAAACATTCCGGATTTTTTTCTCCAGTGTAGTGAAATGGAATCTTTGCTTTGCTCGCTATGCTCATCCAATAAAGTGTGGCCTTTTCCTTATAGTTTGGGCCAGTGCAACTGCAAGAGCATTCATTTTGTATTTAATACTCGAAAATATGTCATCAGATTCTCTATTCTGTCCTTCGCTCTCACATAGTCTGCACAAGTATATACTGCTTGAGTACCGGTACCTAGTTCCTCCCTATCCAATATACAACGACATATACAATAAATAATATACAATAAACAAAGACACTCATGTAAACCTCTATTCACTAGATTGAACATCTTAACTGTGCCATCCATATTCATCTATGAAACAGCTTGCTTTGTTAAAAAATATCCAAAATCATTCATTCAAAACTCAGAAATACACAATCACTCCACCAGACAAAAGAATAACATACACGTAACAGACCACAACCTCACATTATTTAGTAGATGCCCTGTTTATGCTGCCACGCAAATATGGAACAAACTACCAACCCAAATAAAAACGATCGACAATATTTCTAGATTTAAGGATGAACTGAAGAATGTATTATTAAAATACTCCTTCTATTCAGTCAAAGAGTTCCTACAATGGGAGAAAATTACGATGTAACAGCTACATACTATCCTAGGTTTAGGTTTAGATTGTTTTAGTAAATTAGTAAATTAGCCCATTTAGCATAGGCCTAGGTAGGCCTAGTTTATAGGAATACAATAATGTAGGCCTAGTTAAATATTAGTTATTTTATGTTAATTTTGAGAGCTTACTATAGGGTCTATGTGGACATGTATATTAGCTAATAGCTTATATTATGTATACCATCAACTGACTACGAATAAATAAATAAATAATATTGAACTCCTCATTTAGGCTACCAGCAGACCTGGGTAAGTTACTTTTGACAAGTAATGAAATTACATTACTCATTACTTCAGCCAAAATGTAACTAAATTACTATTTAGTTACTTTTCCAAGAAAGTAATGAAATTACGTTACTTTTTATGAAAAAAAGTAGTGAAATTACTTTCAAAAATTACTTTTTAATTTAAAATGTATCTGACGTGCGGACGAGTATGACGCAAGTGCTTTGTCTACCGATGGCGGGTCTCAGACAGGGTGTTATCCACGCCCACACTTCAAAACCAGCGGAGGCCTATCACAGAGATATTGTAGATATCGACGTATAGATGTATAGTAAATTATTGATTACGCGGGTGACATCTATCGGTGAAATGTTGTAACTACACTACAAGTGTAACAATTCGACTATCGATTTATTTGACACAGACTTGAATGTTTGATGTCAAGTAGATAATTACGTTGTCAACGGCGCTCGTCATAGGCCGAAGTACCAAAAGTAAACATGGCTAGGTTCTGAAATAAAAACTCGGGACTAGAAATGTCGGAAATGCTGCATGCACATGCACATTGTTCAAGCGGGCGATACGTAGAAAGGCAGCAGGCGCACTGGCCCAGTGACTGATTTTGATACACAAAGGCACGGGCCGCGTGGCAAAAGTAACGCGTTACTAACTCCAAATTACATTATAAAAGTAGTGAATTACTCTTTCGTTACTTTGAGAAAATTGTAATTAAATTACTGGCTCGTTACTGAAAAAAGTAATTTCGTTACAGTAACGCGTTACTTCCGTTACGTTACTACCCAGGTCTGGCTACCAGACATTAATCTGGTAGGGAGTCATTCTGTTACCTTGGACCCCTTCTTATTTCAGACACATTTCATTAACACTCTGTTAGGCCTACTATATATGTTCCCCGGTGTAGTCACTTTTTAATTTCTGTCTAAAGTACTTAGGCCCTACATAGGCCTCCATATATATATAGATAGATGGATAGATATGTGTTGCTTTAAATTTATATTTTGGCTATGAGGCTGATAAAATCATTTTTTTGCCCTATTACCCACAGAGTGGCACATTGGCCATTTTTAATACCGTATCGAACTAGACCTACGGGCCAGCTAACGTGTGTTTACTATTGTATACTATCCTGAGGTTGATGAACGAAGGTAACACTGTGTAACACTACAGTGGATACCTGCTAGGGATGACTTCGGGTCGAAAAATCCGGAACCGGATCCACCCTCTCCGGATCCGGTTCGGAACCGGTTCCTACACATATTTTTCTTTCTCAATTTTCGTAAATTTGAATCTGATTCTGCGCGGGCTAATTTTGATTGAAAACATGGGCGGGGCGATAATCGATTCGAATTTCGATAGTAGGCGGAGCCGTGTCCCAGACATTGTAAGAACTGCTAAGTGGAACAGTTGAACAAACAATGGCCTACAAGATTGTTTGCTTTCGTTTTCGTTCATAAAGTTTGGATTATGTGATCTTAAACGTGAAAAATAGAATAAGTATATGATTAAAATGTTATTAACAAGTTCTGCAATGTTATTATAACACAACACATGGGCCTAGGCTAAGCCTAGGTCAAAATTGTGACGCAACATTCATAGAGCCTAGGCCTAGGCCTGAGAATTTTGCAACCACGGGTGTTTCTGGCTCATTTATTTTCGTCTGGTGCCTAGGCCCTTGGCAACTCTTAGGTTAAAAATAGTACCGGTTCCGAAAAAGTGGAACCGGATCGTAATGGAACCAGTTCCGAACCGGTTTCCGGGTACCCGAAGTCATCCCTAATACCTGCACACTGCGGCATAAACGGAAACGAGAAATAAAATTTGCTAAAAAGGGGAAGTAAAACTAAGCAATTCATAAACAACATTTCACACAGATCAGTTAAGCCACATCTGAAATCAGTCAGCAACTCGGAAGTAAAGAAAGCATGAAAGGAGAGAGGCAAGAATAAAGTGTGGAGTGAGCTGGTTAATACAAGGAAAAGAAGAAATGATAAGATAAACCCATTATAGAAGAACTACAACATCACAGTTCAGACTAGGGATGGGACGTGTACATATTTTTTTTTTTAAATACACGTCGACTTTCAATTGACATTGGTCAGTCGTCGAGATTACAAATTTCAATAATTCTATTTTGAAATACGAGCTCTTTCAGTCAGCCACCGCCGCCGCTTTTCCCCAAAACTGTAAGTTGATTGCGATCCCTTGCCAAGGTGACCTTGCCTCCCCCCCCCCCCCCTCCTCACCGGCCCTCACGTTCCAAATGGTTCCACACCGCTCAGTCGCTCGCCGCCCGCTTAGTTGTTTACGCGTGTTGAGTTTTGAGTCAGTGACGCATGACTGTTTATTGTTTAGAATGTCTCTTGTGTGGAAGTTCTTTGATAAATGATAAGACAGACGCGGGAAAGAAGGTTACGTGAATGAGTTGCAACACAATTCAAGTATCACAGGAACTATGGTAGGCCTAAATCACATCACAGGCCTTATCTCCCCTCGCCCCTCTTCATCATGCAAGCCGCAACCGTACCATCACCCTTCCTACTTTCAAAGGTCAATGAATCATCAGCAACGTCATTTACTGACTGATAAACCTTACTGAACGTCGTCGTCGTGTTTACTGTTCAGAATGCAATAAAAATATACAGTAATAAATAAATAAACATGTAGGGGTACAACTTTTTTTCAGATATCTTAAAATATACATAGTAGGCCTAGACGTGTGTAGTACACGTGTACACGAACAGACAGACAGCATGTACACGTGTAGTAACATACACGCTTTTGCCCATCCCTTGTTCAGACTAGATACCGGCCATGATTTGCTAGCAAAGCACCTACGGTAATCCTCGCTATTAAAGCGCCCTAAAACTACTAATGCTGTACTACTATGTTTCAGGACCGCCGAGACAACTGTGTCATAATGGCCACTGGCTGTGGCAAGAGTCTCTGCTACCAATACCCGGCGGTTTACTTGAAGGGAGTCACTCTTGTCGTTTCACCTTTAATCTCGTTGATGGAAGACCAGGTGCTAGCACTCAGGGTAAGAAAAATATTAAACCACAAAACCATATGTCGGCCTACACAGTTTTAAAAGAAATTGTCCACTCATCACCCAAGTCACATAGGCCTTACTCATCATTGCCTGTTGCCACGTCCAACTCTGTGTTTCTTCCGTCCTGCCACCACTCCTCTCCTTCCACCACATTCCAGTCTCCTCCTTGCTGTTCCACATCTTTTCTCACACTATTCTGCCATTGTTGTCGTGGTCTGCCCCTTGGTCTCCTACCTGGAATTTCCAATTCCATCATCCTTCTCGGTACCTAATCTTGCTCTTTCTATCCTTCTGACATGTTCAAACCACTTTATTCTTTTCGCTCGATTAAATTCCTCACGCCTACTTGATCTCGGATATCCTCATTCCGTATTTGGTCCCATCTGGTCTTACCTACAATGCTTCTCAAAAACTTCATATCTACAGCCTGCACAAGGCTCTCATCCACTGTTGTCATATTCCAAGTCTCTGCTGCATTGTCAGTTTTGGAACAAAGTCTTACTGATTTTATTCAAACACATCAAACACACTCGCTCACTGCGTGATATATCAGCAGGGCTGCGTCTGCTCCCATCCTAGGATGCGAGGTTATGTCACTAAGAGGATGAGATAGTCGTGAAATTAAAACCACTCAAAATTACAGTTTTTTCGTGATATCTCAAGAACAATGCAAGATATCTAAAAACTGATTCTAGACCGCTATGTGGTTTTGTGAGAACTGTGTATGAAAAAATATTGTAACGTGATGGTAATTAAGTTTTTTATTAGAATTTTAATTAATTGAATGCATTTATACAAACCGCACCGATTATTATATTTGAATATTTTTTCTTGCATTATATTGTTCTAACAAAACCACATAGCGGTCTAGAATCAGTTTTTAGTTATTTTGCATTGTTCTCGAGATATCATGAAAAAACTGTTATTTTGCGTGGTTTTAATGTCGCGACTATCCCATCCTCTTAACTCATAATGTTGTTTTCATGTGCCCGCATCCACTTTATAAAGTCTTTGTGCATCTAGCTGCCCAGTAGAGATATGCCTTTAACATTGCCCTGAGGACAGCTTGCAACTTTTTGATATCCATCTCTACTAGCTGCTAGCGGTGACATTCTTGCGTTCAGTCGTTTGGCGTTACCCGGGGAACACGTGAAAAGTGGATTTCTTTTTCAGAAGCCACTGAACCTCACTCCCCAAATAAATAAACCACATACGTAATATAATAAACATGATAAACCTCAATGTTTAGACCATGAATCGATCAAAACCAAGGAAGATTGAGTAGGGTGGACTGGCACAGCCGATTACCGGACCGCGAGAGCGAGTGACCCACCTACTGCTACCCCCACTCTCGCCACCAACTTCCTCTACTACAAGCTCTGCAGAGTTAGCTTCTCCTTCCCCTAGAACCCTCCTCCCTGCTCAATCCTCCAACATCAACACATAGGCCTAGTCAATCTGCAATTTATGTAAGATTCCTTCAATTTAATATTTTTGTAAGCAAGCAGATGTTAAGTTGTTGAGGGGTATGCTGTCTAGTCAGGTTGCAGATCCGTTCATAAAAATATCCGTTAGCAAAAGGCCACTAGGCCTATCTAGAAATGATAACGGCATTCCCTAGTGATTCCTCCACGAGTAAGAACATCAGATTTTTACAATAGATCCGTCTCCATATGGAATGCACTTCAAAATGAATAAAAAAACAGACAGAAGTTTCAATAGCGGCATCAAAAGTTACCTTTAAAAGTAGGTTGTAGTGTTATGTTTTGTTAGTTGTGGCATTGTTTACCCAAATATTGCCAAGATCTTGGCAAGAATGAATTAATAAAATTATAAAAATAAATGTCCCTTCGCAGGCGTCCAACATCAACGCGTGCCTGCTGGGCAGTGCGCAGCGCGACTCGACCAAGGTGACCAACGACATCCTGGAGGGCAAGTACAGAGTGGTGTACCTCACCCCCGAGTTCTGCGCCGGCTACAACGGCAAGGACCTGCTCCCGAAGATCCGCGCCAAGTGCAAGCTGATCCTGGTCGCGATAGACGAGGCGCACTGCGTCAGCCAGTGGGGACACGACTTCAGACCGCACTACAGCAAACTCGGCAAGGTTAGGACGCTGCTGGCGGACGTTCCGTTCTTGGCGGTTACAGCCACGGCCACCCCGCCCGTTAGGAAGGACATCAGGGAGATGCTGCTACTTAAGTGAGTTCTATGTACCGGTACATTGATTCCCCTTTTTTTATTTTGTTCATTAATTAATTGCATTTAATATCCTTTTTGAATTTGTTACCAAACTTTTTGTATTCTAATAGGGATGACATCGGGTACCCGGTTCTAGAAATTACCCGGAGCCGATTTTAAGATCTGGGTATGATTCGTGGCCGTTTTTAGGCTAATTCACCAGTTTAAATTACGCGCTATGTGGTTGCGGTCTTTTGTCCCGTCCAAAAAAAAGTTTTTTTTTTCCTTTCTTTTTTATTCAAGATCCTCTTTCATTCAACCAGCTTCAACCATTTTCCTTTGACTTTCAAAATATCAGTAAGAGTGCTCTTGAATGTACTAAGAAACTTCTCTTCTTCTCCTCCTTAGAAACCCAGTGACCACTTGTACCGGCTTTGACCGCCCGAACTTGTATTTTGCCTCTGAACGATCTGGCTCGAATGTCTTCGAGGACTTGAAGAAGCACCTGGTGAAGAGGGGGGATGGGCCGGGCTGGAGGTTCGAGGGCCCGACCATCATATACTGCTCCACCCGGCAACGGACGGAGGACGTGGCGAAGGTGCTGCAAAGTGAGTCGCCTTCACCGTAATCAAATTAGTGATGTTTGTCGGTAAATTTATCAAGCATGTCGGTAAAACGGTAAAATTTTCAAATTTTCCATCATTATATTCTTAAGACTAATAAGAACCTGCACAACATGAATGCAGTGGAAATAAGTCAATTAACACTTTAAAAATTCATTTTTTTCCCTCATTTTATTCTAAAGAGTAATAATAAGAACCTACACAACAAGAATGCAGTGGAAATAAGTCAATTAACACTTTAAAAATTCAATCAATAAATCTGAAAAGGGCTTTTCTGTAGCTAGACATAGGGCCTACTCCAGTCTATTTCATTAGCTGAGTAGGCTAAATCATTCATTTGAATTTAATTAGGCTAATATTTTTATTTTATTAATTAATTAATTTATTTATTTATTTGGCCATGTAATACAAAGATAAAAAAACATTATTGTTTAGTTTGTACTTTGTATGGAACAGTAAATAAATACTAGGGAAACGCCAAAGTCGTTGTTAGACGAGTGAGAGAGCCATGTGTTGAGTACCCGGAAACATTTGCATTTAAGTTATATACAGTAAGATCCCTCTTATCCGAGTTGGATGAGACCGGGGGCACCTCGGATTTGCGAAAAAACTCGGATGGCGCGTTTCATTTGTTTATTTGCTCTCGTAGGCCTAGCATAGGCCTAGCCACACATGTAATGGATAAAGGAACATAAAATACACACGATACACTTCATACAGGGTATACTAAATGAATTAATAGCTTGTAAATCAAGCTCACAAACACACGTACACAATTAGGCCTACATGTCGTAATAAAAACGTATGTCTAGGCCTAAACTCGACGCAGTAGGCCTAGGCTAGGCCTACAATGCAAACATAGGCCTAGGCTAGGCCTAGGCCTAGCTCTCTTTCTCATGTGGGAAAACCTCTCACTACTATATCCCGCGCTGAAGCTCTCGTCGCAAGATAAGCCTGGGAAAGAAAGAACATAAGCCCAGGAATAACAATCCTATGCGTCGTGATAACGAATTTCGTGAATCGGTTGAAAGATGATTGCATTGCGAATTCTACTTCTACACCCAACCATCTTTGTCAGTCAGCTGTGAGTGTGAGTTGGTTGGATCGTACGCGCATCTCGTACTGCGCAGACGGCGGTGTCCAAGATTTATTGCCGCATCTTTCTCTCTTGCACTCACTCGTGGCATGGGCGCGACTCGCCGAGACAGACGGAAGCACGTGATAGCTTACAACGCGCTCTGTCGTCAACTCCAATTACTCTTTAGGCAGCGGGCACGCTCCGCGGGAAAGACCGCAACCACGTAGCGCGTAATTTAAACTGGTGAATTAGTCTATAAACGGCCGCGAAATATACCCGGATCTTAAAATCGGCTCCGGGTAATTTCTGGAACCGGGTACCCGATGTCATCCCTACTCGTAAGGCATGCCTACAAATGTATGCGAGTACATTTAAAAAGTGCGGCGCGGCGTCTGTAATTATTCTTATGTTTTATTTACGTATTTAAAACTTTAATTTTTTTTTTTTTTTTTTTTTTTTTTTTTTTTTGGGGGGGCGGCTCGGTTAACACGGAATATCGGATAAGAGGAGATCGGATAAGAGGGATCTTACTGTAATTATATTGTGGTATAAATAATAGTGTTTTTAAGTTTAGTTTGTATAAGAACACGTCAACTGTAAGGCCATAATGTGCCACTCTAGCCTACGATAGGCTAGGGAGGCCTAAAGGTAGGGGGAAGAAAAGTAATGTTAGTAAGTACTCAACACATGGCTCACTCACTCGTCTAACAACGACTTTGGCGTTTCCCTAGTATAATCTTTACACAAACATTTGTGGTCACAGACCCTTGTTGACCAGATAGGCTACACCCCAGGCTAAATGGAACGGCCGGTGTATGACCCCTAGAACAGGTACTTCCTCCAGCGTCAATGTATGAAAAATTAAAGACTTAAAGGCGAAAGAAAAGGGAGGGTTCTCTCGTCGTGGTCGTCATCGTTCGTTTTGTCCTTTTCTTCGTCGTTGGGAAGGTCGTTGGAGAATATGGGGGGGCCCCGACGACGACTGCCAGAGCTCGCATTCTAGTTTCGGGAACTAATATACTTCCTTAAGTTCCTTACTTACCAGCTGATGTTTGCGAGATAAAATACGTCTCTTTCTTCCTCGCCTTACCTTAACGATTAGTATACAGAGCCATGTTCTTGGCTTAAGGTTCTAATATGCACAGCTTAGGCAAACGGAAGCGTACGACTTCCTTGCATAGGTTAGAATAAAGTAGGCTAGTTTATAAATTATATTGTTTAAGTCATATTACTTTACGATTGACATTATTGCACTGTTTCTTGTAGATCATCACCAGCCCAAACGAAGTGTATAGTAATAGTATCCTTGAGAGCCAGCATTATTTATAGAATGACAGAAGCCATGCATAACAAAAAAAATAAAAATAATAAACATTGACTTGGTTCTTCTCATAGATACTACTGATCGCAAACTTTCACAGGCTGTGTTCTATTTTACTAATGGGTATTTTAAACATTTGCAATCTAGATTTAAATTTTTCAAATTTTTATTTCTTGTGAGCTTAAATCGCAATGGATATTGGCATTGCTCGTTTTGTTAGCAGTTCTCAGTTACCTGGTCACGGATGTGTGTTTAAAATTTCAGCTCAATCTATTTGGCCGTTCGGCCGTATGGGATCGGACAGACAAACATACATTGGACAATGCTCACGGCCAAGGCCCGATCGAGTATAGCGTTAGGAAAGACTAGGTTCGCTGCGCTCACTCGTCTAATAAGGGTAGGCTTACGGCCAAAATCAAAATTTTACCGATTTTACTGTTTTTCGGTAAATTACCCGAGTTTTAAATTTGCAGTAAATCCACATCACTAAATCAAATGCATGTGACCCATGAATTGAAAAATGAGTGTGCACCCACTAGCCACCGTCAAAACATAAACCTATCCTACCTCATTTTGGTGATTTGAGACAAATGCAAGTTTTAAAATCAAAACGTACGTTGTGGTATAAATTTATGTGGAGTCGAAGCTTGGTGAGTTTAAAACAGCCCCCAACCAATCAGAATTGCGTATTATTATGCTTAGTGACTTAAAGGGTCACATGACTACTAAAATGCACGTTTCGAGCCGAATGCAAGTTTTCAAATCACAACGTACGGTTCAAAATGTATGTTTCCACTTTCCACCCACGGCCGAAAAGCTCGTTGTTTGAAAATTTGTATGGCCTATAGTGATTTAAAAACTTGCATTTGGCTCAAAACTTAAGTTTTGGTAGTCACCTAACCCTCTAAGTAACTCGTTTTCAAAAGTGACCGCAAACGTAAGTTTTCAAAACTTGGGCCCCTAGTCACTGGTCGGATACGATTTTGTCCCCAGTAAAACAAGCAACCGCTCCAGAGTAGGTAAGTATAGACCGCTTCACCCCAGCATAACTGGAGCCACTAGCATTACCAGTACTTTTCTTTTCATGTTGTCATAAAGAGCGCTTCACTGGTCTAGATGACAGATTTCGATTGGCCGCTTTTTCAACCAAGCCTACTGCCTACATACCTGGTTTGGCTTCCTTAACTTCCTCCCAACACATACACAAAACACAGCCCTTACGAAGTAAGCCTACGGCGTAAGATAGCAAGGTTTACTCAATCTCTCAGCAGAATTTTGGGTATCCTTGAGCATGGAGATTTAGCACACCTTGGTCACTGCCATGCATTCACCACCTGACATTCAGAATATGATTCGATAAAATTAAAAATGATTTGTTCAAGAACAAAAGTCTTTGTTGTTAAATTAAATGCTTCACATTTTCAGCCTATTTTATATTTATTGTTTCTAGGGCTGTGGGTGTACTCGATTTCTAGAGCTTTTTTGAGCTTTATTTTTGAGCTTGCGTCAAACCGAGCTTGGTTTTAGGCTCGTTTTATTCAAGCCGAACCTACAAAAGAACGCAGTTTGCCTATTTTCATTATCACTGAACATGAATGTTTGTCAACAAATACTTTCACGGACGCGCGACAGAAGAATGCGGCAGCCAGTGACCAGTAGACAATAACAAGCGTCAACCGTAGGCTTGCTGTAGATTAGGCCTACAGTAGATCCCGCATGATAATTAAATTGGCTTTTGCTTTGTCCGTCATAATGCGAACTAGTAAATAAGTCCCAGCCACATTAATAGGAAACTCTGTTAAAAAATTGGATTTGAGGAATTTCACGTAGTAGCATGGATAATTCGAACTCATTTTCTATCCCGTGGATGGTAATAATATAGAAATTGAGTTGTTTAATACCTACTAATATTTTAAGCCCTCGCGGGAATAATAAAAGAATTTCGTAAGTTCAAGTAGGGTATCCAGTTTTCATAGAGTACTGAATGTACTTCGTTCTCGCGCTCGTATGTTAGCCAGCAATGCGGTAATCTGGGTTTTCTCAACCCTGGACACTCCTCAAAACAGCATGCGCTAAGTCACCAGCGAGATTAGTCATTGAGTGTTGATGCAATTGCTTGCCGAGAATGTCAGCTTAGTAATGACCTTGCTTTCTTGTGAAATTTAATGACTAGGGTCTGGCCTGGCATGATAGTGTGTTGTGCTATCACTTGGCAGCCGGCCACCTATGGCGCTCACCATCCCACTCATTGCGTAATGCAGCTGAGGCAAGACTGAGGGAACTACGCTGTATCCGGTAATATGACCTTCATAAAAAATACTCGTTGATGTGGCCCAGTTTCTTTCTCTCTTTCTCCACAGACGGATACAGGAACAGGTTGCCTAACTTGAGTAGAGTTGTATGACTTGGTCGCTCTGCTCCCTTGTCTAATAATAAATAGGCTACTACTACTATGTGTAGGGTAGTACAAAATAGTGTCACCATGGAGCTATGAATAGTACCATTGGTACTGGAAGAGTAGCTCTGTGGTCGGCGGTGTACAAGTTAGCACTTCAGATCGGCAGACATTTTGAGTGTTTACTTTCATTCATTTTGCAAGGTAACCAAAGTAACCTAGGGCCTACCACAGTTCATGGTAGCAAAGATTAACCTGATGGTAGTGGCTTAGCTTGATCATAACAATCAAAATGGCCGAACAGGCACAAACCGGAAGTACACAATCGTGGACGTGCTGTTCCATTTGAGCTAGACCTCCTCCCATCCAGCTCCATGGTGTCACTATCCCTCGGCTCATTAAATAATGCTTAAAAGTTGTATGGCGCCTAATATGTACAGTGGCCCACAATATTTGACCACGACTAACTGCATTGTTTTGTTGCAGAACAACATGTTGTCTGTAAGCACTACCATGCCGGCTTATCTCTAGACGAGCGCAAAGCCACCCACGAAGAGTTTGTCAGAGACGAGCTGCAGTGCATCGTGGCCACCATCGCTTTTGGCATGGGCATCGACAAACCAGGTAACCTTACCTCAACCGTGTTAAGTTGGTTGTCTTTGTGGGTTGTTCTCGATTGATGGAAAGTGGAAACGTTTTCTTTAACTCAACTTAAGTTTTACTTTTATTGCATTGTTTTGTTTGTAACTTTTCACGAACTTGATTTGAACTAGTGATGACAACGGTTTTTCAAAAACGCGTAAAATCAACCCATTATGAGTAGTGATGGGCGAACCTTGGTTTTTTAAGTTTCGAACCGAACTCGAACTTCTGTAAAAAAAAGTTTCGAACTTCGAACTCGAACCGAACTTATAAAAATCTGCTTAAAACCAAAAACAGGGAGGTAGGAATTTCAATTGGGAATACTTTAATGTCTAGGCTAAGGCTATATCTCCCTACTATCGAGATCTATTTCATCCACAGGATTGTCTAGGCCTAGCCTAGCCCTTTTGGCACAGCACCCTAAATTTAGGCATAGGCCTAGCCCTAGCCTAGGCAAGGCTACCAAATTCCAAAGTCTTGGTTTAGATAAGAGCTTATAAAACATGTTAAGACACCTATTATCTTCTATATTCTAGGCTAACCTAGGCTAGGCTTTTCCTTACTTGGCCTAGCCCTAGCCTAACCTTAGTCCCTAAGCCTAAAATATTCCCTAGGGCCTAGGCCTATGTAGGCCTACCTAGCCTAGGTCTAGCCCTAGTCCATAAACCAAACCTAACAAAGATTGTTGTGAAATCGCGGCCAGTTCTCGTCTAAATACCACAACTATTAAATTTTATTAGGCCTAGAACATGGGCATGTTATTGTTATCTAACTTTGAATAACAAACGTAAAATGACGATCTATTTTGAGGTTATTTAGCTTATCGACATCTTGATCGACATCGTATTAAGGTGTGTAAGCTGACGCAAATGCGGTTAAAACTTGCCTGCGAGAAATTTATTTGTTAACATAATTGCATATAAACGTGGTTAATCGGTCTTTAATCATTGTTCAGTGATTCCAAATAATACTTGTTACTCTATAAAACATCGTAAATATCGTCGTAAATGTCACAGCGTCTCGTCTTGGCGTCTTATATTAGCAGCTTTCTCATTGGTGGATTAGTGATGTGAACCGGTAATATTACCGCGGTAATATTACCGGTCATGGTAATATTACCGGTAATATTACACAGTTTATTGTGACAGTGAAACTTTTGGTAATTTTAAAGAAAGGTTAAGATTTTAGTTTTTGAAGGTTGGCTATTATTTTATTTAGTTATCTGGCTGAAAACTGAAAGTGTGCATGCTAGCAAGGGTGGCCTAACAAAGAAGAAGAAGAAGAAGTCAAAGAGATCCAGAACAACATGGTCAAGGCAAAGTGTTTGTCTAGGAAGTATTTCATTCATCATGAAAAAGCCAACCATCAAAAGGTCGACATGTATACTTGTAAGTTTTGTGGCAAGTTGTATGCACTAAATATCACACTCCGAGTTCCGACGCGGGTTGAAATTCCAACTAGCGTTGCAGCTCTGTGCGTTTTTATTACAAAAATTACCTGAGTTTTCTGCCAACCCGCGTTTGAAGCTAGTAATAAAAGCGGGGTCTAAGCCGGTCGGCTACCAGCGTTCTAAAATTTGTTTCAATAGGGAACTGTCCTGAAGTATCTATTCAGCTAGTTTATGTTTTCTATTTTTCTTTTATTACGATCGTCGATATGATCTCAAAAGTTATTTATTTCCATGTTTTAGAGACTAGATTCGTAAAAATTAAAGTTAGTAGGGATTAAATTAGTTAATCACTAAACAGATACAAAAAACAGAAAAAAATAAAATAAAAACAGAAAAAACAGTGTATTAATAATAAAAGAGCGGGGAGGAGAACCATATAAGTTTGAAGTAAAGATAGAATCTAAAATATTTAGGCCTACTCTTGAAACTTGATTATCGTTTTGCGCTCCCAGTTTTAAACAGTAGATGCACTTACTGTACATACCACATTTAAATAAATAAAAATAAATAAATTTTATTTAGAGTCTACCCACTCAGTTATAGCACTGCCACTTGCATTAATTTGGAATCTAGGACAGTTACCTACCTTTAATTTCTTGAATGTACTGTATTGTCATATGCATTACATATTTGCATAAGTTGATTGCAATTGCAATATATTTCATTCATTAAAGTTGCATTCATCAATTCAAACTTGATTAGTTTACCTAATTTAGCCTACTTCCTGCGGAATCCTGCCTTGAATGTAGATATTTTGTATAAACGAGCAAAATATTGAAAATTACCGTGCTCGGTAATATTACCGTTTTCAATGTGACCGGTAATTTTACATCTCTATGGTGGATACATTCATTATGTATCGCATTATTGCTGCGAATCGATTAGTCGAACATTAGAAGGTACGCAATTGGTGGAGAGCTGCTTCCATTTCAATTATCGAAAATATCGCAGGAAATCGATAGTCGAATGAATAATACTGCCTCACCATTGGAGGATTTTCTCGCGCGCGACAGCGGCAAGTTTAAAAGTTCGGAGCAAGTTCGTAATTTTGATAAATCACGATCTCGAACTTCAAATTTCAAACTCGAACCAAACCGAACTTCAAAAAAAGTTTGGTTCGAGTTCGGAATTTCGAACGTTCGCCAATCCCTAATTATGAGCGATTGCAAGCGGGAGTAACATCGAGCACCGATTACGAAATTGCTTATGTGCCACATGTGGCGTAGTATAACCGATATCGGATCGTAGGCAGCTCACGGTCAATTGCCTCATCGCTATCTCAGTGCCCCCCTCCCCCTCCCACCCCCACCCACCACCATGCTGAACTTACGTAATCAGTTCATTCATTAGTGCTCGCGCCCGCCGGCTACGTATTTTATCTCTGAATGCTGATGTGCCACATGTGGCGTAGTATAACCGATATTGGATCGTAGGCAGCTCAAGGTCAATTGCCTCATCGCTATCTCAGTGCCCCCCTCCCCCTCCCACCCCTACCCACCACCATGCTGAACTTACGTAATCAGTTCATTCATTAGTGCTCGCGCCCGCCGGCTACGTATTTTATCTCTGAATGCTGATGTGCCACATGTGGCGTAGTATAACCGATATCGGATCGTAGGCAGCTCAAGGTCAATTGCCTCATCGCTATCTCAGTGCCCCCCTCCCCCTCCCACCCCCACCCACCACCATGCTGAACTTACGTAATCAGTTCATTCATTAGTGCTCGCGCCCGCCGGCTACGTATTTTATCTCTGAATGCTGTCAGTGTCACGTAATAAATATTGGACACTTAAATAACGGCGTTGAATCTTTAAAACATGCTGAAATTGTACTTCACAGAGAACGACTTTCACCTTCACAAAGACTGCCAAAAACGAGTGTAGTGTAGCCAGCATTGTTTACACGACATCACGTAGGCCGGCCTCGCGCGGGAGGGGGAGGGGTATTTATTCTGTGTATTATCTGTTCCGTGAAATAAATCGCACGAGCAGGAAAAAAAACATTTTCAGCAGCTGGAAATTCCATCAAATCTTCCAGACGTAAAAATAAGTACAAACAACATTTTTAATAACTTATTTCAATTCAATGTGCACACGCCAAGTTTATTACGAAATAAATAAAATGCAGTAAATCCCCTATGGATTGTTCCCGCATCGTCCGTTTTCCCGTCATGATTGCTATATTTAAAAAGTTTTTACAAAACTCCCATTTTACACAATGTTAAAAATTCCTGCATCCACTGTTCCTCAATCGATCGTTTTCCTCACAGTATCGCTCAAAATGTTGTGTTTCTCAATGTTAAATTTACCCTAATGCATCATTTTTTCCTTTTATGAACACCGACTGATGAAGAAGCACTATTTCCTGCCCGCGAGCGCGATCTTTTGTGAAGCTGTGTGTCAGGTTCACTTCCCCTCCCCTCCCCACCCCGCCCGCCACCAGCTGCCTACGAGACCGATTACCCCTCCCGCTCACACTCGAGCTGGGCGGCCAGCTCATGACACTACACATTCTCAATTATGTTGCACTCTCCAGCAGTGCCGTGTTTTTCTTACGCGATAAAATAAATGTAAGATCATTGTTTTTATTCAATGATGCTGTCAAGTGACAATACAACACTTCACTTGTTAACTGAGGCTGGCTACTCAAGACTGCAGTCGTTTTTGTCACACACCAATTACACAATGTTAAAAATTCCTGCATCCACTGTTCCTCAATCGATCGTTTTCCTCACAGTATCGCTCAAAATGTTGTGTTTCTCAATGTTAAATTTACCCTAATGCATCATTTTTTCCTTTTATGAACACCGACTGATGAAGAAGCACTATTTCCTGCCCGCGAGCGCGATCTTTTGTGAAGCTGTGTGTCAGGTTCACTTCCCCTCCCCTCCCCACCCCGCCCGCCACCAGCTGCCTACGAGACCGATTACCCCTCCCGCTCACACTCGAGCTGGGCGGCCAGCTCATGACACTACACATTCTCAATTATGTTGCACTCTCCAGCAGTGCCGTGTTTTTCTTACGCGATAAAATAAATGTAAGATCATTGTTTTTATTCAATGATGCTGTCAAGTGACAATACAACACTTCACTTGTTAACTGAGGCTGGCTACTCAAGACTGCAGTCGATTTTGTCACACACAATAAAATAATCACATGGCATAGAAACATGTGTTTGAATTCATATGCTCATTCTAGGTCGTAGGGAAAAGAGGCCGGTAGTGGAGTGGGTAGGCCAGGTGAAGTGTCGGGCTGCGTTTGTCGGCAGATACTACGATCGTATTGGTGGGGGGGGGGGGGGGAGGCAAAATGAGAGCCACTCGACCTTCTCACATTGCCAGACTGCTGCTAATGAGGGGGGAGGAAAGGGACTGCATTACCCATGTGGTCGGCGGCACGTGTTGAGCTGTCAAAGCGGGCGGCACTCGGACCAGTAAATAACAACAGGGCAAGGTCGGTTCTCTTTATCTCGCGCGCGGTAAATACAAAGAAAGAAATTTCACATTACATCGCCAATAAATTATCCGGTTATTGTTCACATAACCGGTTACAAAAATTAACCGGTTAACGATTACTCGTCGTCATCACTAATTTAAACAGTCCTATGGCAATTCAATGGGACCAGCTTGGTACGTAATTTCTATCATTTCCATGCATTATTAATTGTGAACGGGCCTTGGCAGCTATAGATAGATAGATAGATAATTGTCTTTTTTGTCTAGGCAAGAAGACTAAGGCCAGCTAGGCCTTTTCTTCTATCCAACCTAGTCTTATACTAAATTTACAGAGTTGTTTCTGGATACAATTATTAACCACGATTTACAAGAAAAATATTTGAAGATACCGTATTAAATTGACATTATTGTAGTCTAGGGATGACTTCGGGTCGAAAAATCCGGAACCGGATCCACCCTTGCTGGATCCGGTTTGAAACCGGTTCTTCTATAGACACCATTTTATTAATATCATTGGATGAGCGTAGCGAGCAAAGCGAAGATTCCATTCTACTACACTGGAGAAAAAATTCCGGAATGTTTTTTTTTCTTTTTTTTTGTATTTTTGTCTGTTTGTCCGCATGATTCCGGCTAAACCGATACTCCGACTGCGATGAAATTTTATGGAGGCCTTCGAAATCTCTGAACTTAGAACTGCCACATTTTTTAGCGCAATCGGAAAATTATTTCTCATGAAAATCGCAATTTTACGATTCTTTTCGATTTTTAACAAAATTCTTCGATTTATAACACCTACATGCTTTGTCCGATTGTAATAATTTTTTCACATAACCTTAATTTTATGAATTGATATATTCGTGTGAAATTTGAGCGTTATCGAAAGATAAATTTCTTTAAAAAATCACAATTTTACGACTTTTTTTTATTTTTTAAATTTCTTTGGCAAATAGCACCTACATACATGCTTTATCCGATCGTAATGATTTTTTCACAGAACCTTAATTTTATGAATTAATATAATCGTGTGAAATTTGAGCTCAATCGAATAATTATTTCTCATGAAAATTGAAATTTTACGATTTTTTTCTTTTTCAAAATTACGATTGATTAAACAAATTATAAATTAATGTTTATTTTTTATTTAATTTAAATTAATTTTAAAAAAATCTTCAACTTAGTATTGATTTTTTCACAGAACAACAGAAAATCCACATAACACTTGGCAACTCAATGCACCAATTACGCTCATCCAACAACGCGGCGGGACAAGCGTTTTCCTAGTATTAATTACGCGATGCTTTGAAATTCACGGTCCGACCGCGAGTGTAGGCGTGGCATCTGAAATGCGCATTGTTGTTATCGATAGGTAGGTCAAAACTGCTAATTCCGAGCGATATATTTTCGACTCATTGAGAGTACCAAAGCACTTAAACAGATTAAATGCCAACTCAAACAGGCAGTATACTTCGATTTCTTCAAAATGGCGGACTTTCATATTAATTATTATGTACGTCTGATTACGAGAACATTATAATTCTATTAATATTTACTCTTCATTATCTTTATTTTATTTTGGAAACTATCAAAGAAACATCAAAGCTTGGTTTCGACGATATAATAATGCTTTTTAAGCAAAGGTAATTAACTAAATGATAATATTACGTGCAACAAGTGGAGCCACTTGACATCTAGGCTAGGCTTGGCCTTGACGAGTATATTTGCAACGTTAATTAATAATAATAATAATCAAACACCCGGTTTCCAACATAAGTCGGGTCGGGGGTGCGTATCACCAATTTCTCGGCTGTGGACTTTCAGGTTTGCTAGCCAGGCTAAACACCTCCTCATCTACTTCGATTTTCTATGACAGGCATTTCTACCAGTTCTCTCCATTTCTTTCTATCCTCCCAGATCTTTCTTCATTAATTCTTTCCCATGTTTTCCTCTTTCTTCAATTTTTCCATTTTATTTGGTCCCTCCATCTATCTTTTTGGGGCGTCCACCTCTTCTTACCCCCCCCCATGTGTGTTCAAATTCTCTTCTGGTATTCTATCTTTTTTCATTCTTCGTACGTGGCCCATACCATCGAAGTCTTTCTTTTCCTATTTTATTTCGTAAACTTTCCACTCCTAGTTTGTTTTTATTGTTTTGCTCCGTACCTTGTCTATTTTGTTAAGGCTACAAAACTCCTTAAAAATTTCATCTCTGCTGCTTGTAATCTGCTGTCTTCTTTTCCTCCTATTGTCCATGTCACGGATGCATATGATATTATTGGGGGAAAATACATTTTGTACAATAACATCTTGCACCTGGATGATATTTCTTCTTTCCATAATAGTTTACGTACACTTTGGTAAAATTTGTCTGCTAATATAATTCTCCTTGATATTTCAGCATCTATTTTTGCGTCCTTTGTTAGTATACTTCCGAGGTATTTAAATTAGGGTTGCCGTCGATAATCGAAATATCGATCGATTATCGATATCAGTAATATGATATGATAATCGATTCAAGTATTTTGATATGATATGATATGATTATCGATTTAAATAGTGACATCGATGTTTTTCGCGGTTACCATGCTTAAAATGCCGCGCTGTCGTATCAACGCGCCGATTTTTGTCGGAGTAGCCAATCGCTGCTCAAGTATAATGCCACGCCCACCCCGCCAGTGCGCATGCGCTCGCAGCGCGATACAAGGCGATACGAAAACATCCCCCGGCCCGATGCGTGTATTCAGTACGGCTCGACGTGTTGTGGCGTGAACTTCTCTAGCGTCATTTCTGCCCAATTATTTTGAATTCGCGATGTTTTCTCGTGTTCTGCTTCCTAGGCTCAATTTGGAATTTGATATGATAATCGATTTGGGTCTATGATATCGATATATTTCGATATGATAATCGATTCGATGCCTCCGATTATCGATCACGATTTTCACATCGAACGGCAACCCTAATTTAAATGCTTCTGCAATGGCCAGCTCTTCACCCCGTAGTATTATCTTCTTTTGATTTTGTTTACTTTTCTTCGTTACTATTAATGTTTCACTCTTTTCAATGCTTATTTTCATGTTAAACTTCAGTTTTTTCCTCATTCCATCTATCTACGCTCTTCTGTATTCTTCAATGGTATCTCCCCATCTCACTATATCATCTGCAAATATCTAGTTTTAGATTTTTTCACTTTCTGTGGGTTAAACTTTACGCAGTATGTTTCCATAACAACGGTAAATAATGTAGGTGACATCACACTACCTTGCCGTAGCCCACCGTTTATTTCAAACCAAGTAGTTCTACCAAATGGTGTTTGAACACAGCTCTTTGTTGGACATATGTGCTTTAAATTCTTTTTATTAGACTCTGTTCTACTTCTGCATCTTTTAAGCATCCCAAGCTTTTGCTCTTGGGACACTGTCATATGCTTTTCTACACCCAAAGAATACCATGAACATTTCTTCTCCCTTTTCCCACTTTTTTTCCATTATTTGTCTGAGCGCAAATATGAGATCTATGGTTGAGCGGCCAGCTCTAAACCCATATTGTTCCTCTCTCAAATTTTTGGGCTCTACTTGTTCGTAGTCTTCGATCTAGTATTTTCTCGTATATCTTTGCACACTGGCTCATCACGTTTTTCCCTCTATAATTTTTACACTTCTTCCTGTCCCTTTCTTAAATGTTGGCACTATAATTCCTTTCCCCCAGTCATCTGGTACCTTCTTTTCTTTCCAACTGCACTGGTCACTCTCCACATCCAATCTATGCTGCATCCCCTGCAGCCTTGATCATCTCCACAACTATTTCATCCTCTCCGAAGCTTTACCATTTTTCATGGCTTTTACTGCTTCAACTACTCCCGTCTTGATATTTCATTTCCTATTATTTCTTCTATTTCTTCCTCATTGGTGTCTGAAAGATTTCTATTGTTAGGTCCCCTTCCTGAGTTTGGTTATGGTTTATCAGGTAACCTGGGCATATTAAGTAGGTTTTTAAAATATTTCTTCCACATGTTTTTCACTTCTTCTGGGTCAGTAATAAGAGATTCATTGTTGTTGGTCAGGTATCTTGTGATTTCTTCTGTTTTTTCTTTTGCTCTCATTAATCCATACAACAATTTCTTATTTGTATAAAAGTCCTTCTCTAATTTGTCTGCAAATTTTTTCCATTGTATTTTTCTTTTCTTCCATTACTATTTTTTTAGCTTCATATTTATACTTTTTGTACTTTTCTTCTTTTTCTTTAGCCCCTGTTTTTATCCTTTTCCTTTCGGGCTACATTTTTGCGTTTAACAGCTGTCTTCACTCTTCCATTCCACCACACAGTTTCCTTTTCCTTCTTATGCCACCTGCCTTCCGCAATTTCTTCAGCACTACTAATAAATACTGACTTAAGTAATTTCCACTCCTCATCTACTGATAACAAATCATTTTGTTGGATACTTTTCCTCTATCTGTCTTCTAAAGGACAGAAATGTCAGTCTCCTCCTGTAGTTTCCATGTCTTGATTTTTGGAATCTTCCTCCTGGGATATAGCCCCATGATTTTGGTTTTTATTTTTTCACTCTTATAAGGCTTACAAGTAATCTGTGGTCTCCATCTAGAGACACGCTGGGAATTACTTTTACATCAGTGATATCTTTGGCCATGTTGCTACTTATAATAATATATCAATAACTGACTCAGATGAGCCATCCCAGGCGTACCGAGTTTATTTGTTGATCTTTTTTCTTCATGAACCAGCTATTTCCGTTTCGAAGTCCATTCCTGGCACACAAATCAAGTAATTTTCTCCTTCCTTGTTCCTTGGCCCATACCCATGGCCCCCTAGTACCTCTTCATATCCCGTTCTCTCTCTCCCTACTTTGGCATTAAGATCTCCCATAATTATTACTTTTCTCTCTGTGATTTCTTCTTCCAATTTTTTCAAGCCATGCCTCCTTTTCGGCCATCGCTAACCCAACTTGTGGGGGCATAGCATTGTATGATCTCTAAAGCTACTTTATTTATAAATATTTTAATTTTCAAAATTCTGTCACTCTTATTGTCTACATGGACAATGTTTTCTTTCCACTTTGGGCTGATGATAAATCCCACTCCATTTTGCCTTCATTTGTGCCCGACCATAATAATTTGTATCCTTCTCTCAGTTCTTTGGTTCCTACTCCCTTCCATTTTGTCTCGCACAGTCCTAATATCTCCAATTTTTCGACATCATTACATCTAATAAATTTTTCAATTTTCCCATTTAAAGTAAGAATATTTTAGGGTTCCTATTTTAATCATTGTATGCCTATGTTTGTTGTTATTATATCTATTTGTTATGTATTTATTGTACCCTTGCTTCTTTGTCTTTGTCATCAGTTGTTTTCTTATTTTCCCTTTTTGATCTCCACACCCCCCTTGTGTGAAAAACCTGTTTTCCTAGATATGAATATCTTTTGTATTTTTGTGTGTGTGACTTGGTTTTTGTAGGTCTTCTGGGTGGTCCCTTTTCCCTTTCTTGCCATTTAAATTGGTTATGTACATCCTTGTTTTTGGGGCCCCCCTTTGTGCTTCCCTTTTCCAGTTTTTCACTTATTCCCTCCAAGTTTGACATGTCCCAAGAACGTTATATTTTCTTCTTCACAAATTTTTTGATATGTGGATTTGCACTTACTCCCGTCCATGGGGGTCAGGCCCCCTCATGGTTATTTGTGCCCCCTTAAACTTCTGTTTTGTTGTTGTCAATAATTCCCGCACTTGTCCCATCAATTTTTTGGTTTCCAGGCCCCAAATCTTTCTGCATTTCCGACTTGTATGGAAACTATTGTCGCTTCTTCTTGTCCGTATTCCTCGATTTTTCCGTTGTAGCTCTTTTATTTTAATACCTGGTATGCCTCTAGCTCTATACCCATTGTTTTTCACAGAATTTTCCCCGCTGTTCTTCCCCCTAAATCACCCATCAATATAGCTTTGGTAGTTTTGTATAGTCCTATTTTGTAGGTTTACTGTTTTCTTTGGGAGTCACACATTCATTTCTAGTCCCCTCTTGTTTCTCAGTCCTTCTTCTTTCTCTTTTACTTCCTGAACCTTGAGCTCTTGCACTCTGTTGTTGCTCAGGCCTCCGTTTAGAAATTTTTTCACCCACTTGATGTTTGTGGCGATTTTGACTTGTTCCTGTGATTGTTTGTTTTTAAAACCGCGTTTTGATCAACTTTATTGTCTGGCTTTTGTTGTTTAGGGCCCTTTCTTTTGGCCAAATCCTACCATAGGTTCTAGGCTTTCTTGGTGCCTAGGGCTTCAGCGTGTGGGATATCATTGTAATCCAGCTGCTGTTGTGGGTCCTTTTTCTTCCTTGATTTACTATTGTCTTGTCGTATCTCCTCCCACATATTATTTAATCTGTTATCTAGCATTTTTCTTCCCTCCTGTTGCTCTTCTAATCCTCTCCAAGGTTCACCAATCTCATTTGCATTTTTCCCATTTCCTGTTCCAACCTGGAATATGTTTTTTTCTAGATCTAGCTGTATGTTTACCCCCCTCTGTAGTGCAATTCTTCCACCACCCCTTTCATTCTGTTGTACACTTGGTTTTAGCACACCTGCCTTTCCTTCTTCTCTATCTTTTCTGCTGTTCCAATGCTCCTACTTTTTCACTCAGGTGTTCAATACTTTTACTCATCATACTTATTGTCTGTACCATCCCCTTCCACTTTTCACTACTAGTCCTACACCGGCACAATGCCTATTCTAATGTGGTTCCTCTCTTCCTTTTAGCCACCCTTCCCCCCATTTGACCAGGCTTTCCTGTGGTTATCCTAGGCTTAGACTTGTTACAGTCCAATTCTAGGCCGAGAAGTCGGCTTTCTTTGCACAGGTATACTTTCTACCTCAAGTTTTCCCTTTACTGTTGTTTGGGAGGCATATTCCTACCTTTTTTTTCCAACCCGTGATCTTACTACTTCACCCACACCACCATTCACTTTTCGTTTTTCTTCTATATTCCTTTCCATTGACCCCTGCACATTTAAAATGGGACCAAACTGGCACATGAAGTACACGGACTCCCGTCCTTTCTATTTTCTTGCATCTCCAACATTTTGATTCTTTCCTTTCACTATTTAAAGTGAAACCTTCATCCCCTGTCTCACTTTCATCCATCTTTTTGGTTTATCATATTTCAACATTGTTACAAAGATTAGGCAAAAACAAAAACACTCCCCCAAATGGTCAAAAATTTTTTAAATTAAAATAAGCACCAAGTCCAATGTTCATCTATACTAAAACTCCCTTCAAATCATATCGGTCACCACCTATCCATCCAAAGACTAAATTTGGGAAAATCTAAGGGCACCAAATATGTGTAGTAATAAGTTCTCCACTCCAAACCATCATTTGCACCCTCCAGCAACCAGCCTAGGCCTAGGCATCATCAATGGAACCTGAAGTCCACCCACACAAATCCACCTCACGCCCTCAGAATATCACAGATCTTCATACTTGCTTCACATAATGTTTACACAAACACCACCTTCCCTTTTAATACTAATTTCACTTCTCACTGTTAATATACACCACTTTAAAACATTAAATTATGAGAGCATCTCAACATTTGTACCCAGGCTGTATGGCGGTTGCCATGGTTGCCGCAGGAAACTCGTACATATATTTTGATGAATTATCTTTAAGTGCAAATGATTAAAGTGACATTAAAGCCAAGTTTTAATGGATTCTTGGAAAACATGTTGTTTTGTGAAGTCCAGTAGGGGTAGGCGGGTCGGCCTATAGGCGCTGCAAGCAATGTTGTACAAGCAGCGTTTTTATACAATGGAACCGGACCTTAAATATTGGAACCGGATCGGAAGAGAACTGGTTCGGAACCGGTTTCTGAGTATCCAAAGTCATTCCTATTGTAGTCCATACATATACATTTTACACATTTTGATAAGGAACCAATGTAAATATTAGCAAGATATTAAATTATTTACATTATTGTAGTTCATACAATATACATTTTACACAAATTTACTCTCATTCATACTAGTCCAATAGGAGTTGGGTTAGGGTAGGAGTCTGTCACCCGAGTACCCGATGTCACTAATTCATACAGTCATACCATAATTATGTGAGTTGTCTACAGAAGCTAGAATCAAGCAATAGCATACTGCTGAAAAATATTTGAACTTTGAAAATATTAAATTTACATTATTGTAGTCCATAGGCCTATACATTTTACACATTTATTGTATATTATTTATTTAGTACTATTTATTATATTTTAAGATATTAAATATACATTATTGTAGTTCATGCATAATATATTTTACACAAATATAGTCTCTCATTTGCACTATTAAGTGAGTTGTCTACAGAAGTTAGAATCAAGAAAGCATATTAATATATTGTTATTAATATTAATAATTATTAATATAATATAAATAAATAATGCTTCAGACGTGCGCTGTGTGATCCACTATGGCACCCCACACAACATAGAGTCCTACTACCAGGAAGTGGGACGGGCAGGTAGGGACGGCCTCCCGTCCCACTGTCACTGCTACTACGACCCAAGTGACCACAGATTTAACGTAACATTCCTGAAGGGTCTTTTCGGAGCGATTAAAGAACATCGTACGGACATGTTGTTCAGGGTGAGTTTATACTGAGCGATGCTAGAACTTCCTAGGAACTTGATGTTCAGGGTGAGCTTATCAACCCTATTTGGCCACAAATTATTAAAAAAAGGCCCACTCTTTTTGTTTGTGTTTTCAAATTACTATGTATTTTTTACTAAAAATTACATTTTTATATATTTTGGGTAATATTGTTAATTGAATATGTCATAGCCCACCCCTAGTTTGTTGTCCAACACATCAAATAATTCAACAGTTTGATTCAAGTATAGGTATGTAAAAATAAAAAGTGAGTTGAATTAGAGTTCAAGTAAATTGAATCCAATTGTAAAACGCGTAATGAAAGAGAAACAACCGGTGTGTTTGTTTGTTGTAGGCGGAGCAGTACGTGGAGTCGACTGAGTGCCGGCGTAAGCTGCTGCTGTCGCACTTTGAAGGCACCAGTGTCAAGACTAACCAGATGGGGACCAACGACTGTTGTGACAACTGCACCAGGAGGTTAGTGGGTGTACTTTTCGAAAGGAGTAGGCTACGTGCCGGTACCGGATTTCCCCTCCCTTCTATTCATACGTCATCCTCATCTATCACCGCTCATTATGATTTTTTTTAAATTCATTATTTATTTGATTTTAATCAACAACTTTTTGATTTAAATCAGATTTTTTCGACTTTTTTCGATTTAAATCAGATTTTTATTGATTGAAATCAACAAAATCAGTGTTTCAAAAGTTGTCAAGTTCATGAGGAGACCAAATTACTTTCACAAGTGTTTCAGAAAATATTCTTCAAAAATTATTTTACGGAAAAGTTTGCCTAAATCAGTTAAAACTCTTGTGTTTGTTGCTCAAAATGAAGAAAAAGTGCATTTGATTTAAATCAATGATTTTTATTAAATAAATCAATTTGGAAAAGGCCAAATGGCTAGTTTAGTTTAGATTGGAGAAGGGTTGACAGGTTGGGAAAGCATAGAGAACATAAAGCCCAGCCTGAAGGGCTGGGGGCGACAAAACTTTTCACCTGCTGATGACAACTGTAGCTAATTTAAAGTTGTTACCTTAATCCACGACGCGTTTCGTCCTTCTGGGACTCTTCAGGCGGATGGTGGCCACTAAAAATCAGCTAACTACATGCAACCAAAACTCACAACCCATAACCAAACCTGTGGTAGGGCCACGCAAGAAGTAAATTCTGCAAGCATGTTGTCATCATCAGCAAGGTTACTTCACACACCATTCATACTGGGGCACACAGTCAGCACAGACAGTAAGGGGGCTTCCCTCCCAACTCTGGTGCTCGGGAGACAAGAAATCCATGACTTACCCTGGATTCGAACCAGGACCCTTGGCAACAAGAGAAAAGCTGCCCCTCCTGCTGTTGCTGGGCAAGGGTGCCTCTTCATTCATACTAAAAGAAAAGGTTAGAGATAGGAAGGGTGGAAAGTCACAACACAGCACAACCAGTGAGGGGGGTTCCCTCCTAGACTCTGGTGCTTGGGCGACAAAAGAACCATGTCTTACCCTGGATTTGAACCAAGACCCGTGGCAACGAGAGAGGCTGCCCTACTAATTGTGACTGGGATTCGAAAACGAAAGGAAACAAGACTACAAATTGCAAGCTCTTGGCTATAGCACAGGTACACGTGCTATATTAGCTCTTGGCTGCAGATGAAGAGGATGAAGGAAAAGACGAGTAGGGTCTAACAGGTTCATCACCTGCTAATTGAACCAAACTAATTGAACAACCAAGTCATTTGACACCTATCACTTTCCATCTTTCTTCACCTATGGGTAGAGGTAATGAGAAATGGTGATATAAAAACCCAAATTTCGTTTAAAAAACCCACATTTTGCGTTTTTTGCGATTTCATAAAATTTGTCAAAAACGTTGCTAAAAAATCAAAAAATCAAAAAAAAATTGTATGCACTGTTATTTTGGTATACTATTTTCGCGGAAGCCGTGATACGCGCCGTTATTTTGGAGGTATATTTCCGTGAAGCCCGTGACGTCACGGTACCCCGCCTACCGCGCGCGTAATATTCGGTCTGGACCGGCACCTCCACCAAAACTGGACCGGCACCTCCACATCACTTTACATTTGCACACTAAAAGGTCCAATTTCGCGATTTAATTCGCGTTTTGACCAGTTTGATGTAATTTCGTTCGTTATTTCGCGCTATACACGAAATTTCGCGAAATTCGCGTTTTCAAAATGTGTTTTTTCCATCACTAAATGATGTAATTTGTCGACAATATTACATTTTAGGCAATAAAAAGGACATTTAAAAAAATTCGCGAATTTCGTTATCACCATTTTTCACTACCTCTACCTATGGGGTCGAGATGGGCGAGCCTACTCTACACCCTCTGGTGTGTCCGTGTCTCCTTGTTCATAACAAGTGTGACTCCTTGTCCTGCTGCGGGGGCCTAGCAGGTGATGAACCTGTTAGACCAGGGCTGCCACTGACATTTTTAGAAAATCCTGTTGAGGGACGTTAAAAATCCGCAAAAATCCGTGAAAAGTCTAAAAACGTTCATTTCATTGATCAAACTATGAAAATGGCTAAATGTTATGTTTATATTTGTTACCATCATAACCTGAAAGTTGCCAAGGGCCTAGGCCTATGCACAGACGAGAATAAATGAGCCAGAAACGCCCGTGGTTGCTTTAATTAAGATTGCATAAAAATGTAAAATGTTACTTATTTACAGAAAATCTGTTTTAAATCTGACCTGGTTAAAAAATTCTTAGGCCTAGGGCCTAGCCGCCTAGGCCTACCTAGGCCTAGGCCCCTAGGAATGTTGCATCACAATTTTGACCTAGGCCCATGTGTTGTGTTCATTAATAACATTACAGTCTTGCAGAACTTGTTAATAACATTTTAATCATATACTTATTCTATTTTTCACGTTTATGATCACATAATCCGAACTTTATAAACAAAAACGAAAGAAAACAATTTTGTAGGCTCCAATCTCCATTGTTTGCTCTTGGCTCCTCCCACTCCCAAAAGCAACTGTTCTGGCGGAAGAAGTTCCTACAATGCCTAGGAGGACACGGCTCCGCCCTTGCTCCGCCCCCTATTGAAAGTCGAATCGATTATCGCCCCGCCTTCAATGTTTACAATCGAAATTAGCCCGCGCAGATTCAAATATACGAAAATAAGCATAGAAAATGCAATTTACGAAATATCCGTGAATAAGACTAAAAATCCGTTTATCCGTTTTGCACCCTAAATATCCGTAAAAACGGATAAAATCCGTTAAAACGGCAGCCCTGTAAGTTAGACCCTACTCGTCTTTTCCTTCAACCTCTTCATCTGCAGCCAAGAGCTAATATAGCACGTGTACCTGTGCTATAGCCAAGAGCTTGCAATTTGTAGTCTTGTTTCCTTTCGTTTTCGAATCCCAGTCACAATTAGTAGGGCAGCCTCTCTCGTTGCCACGGGTCTTGGTTCAAATCCAGGGTAAGACATGGTTCTTTTGTCGCCCAAGCACCAGAGTCTAGGAGGGAAGCCCCCTCACTGGTTGTGCTGTGTTGTGACTTTCCACCCTTCCTATCTCTAACCTTTTCTCTTTGTATGAATGAAGAGGCACCCTTGCCCAGCAACAGCAGGAGGGGCAGCTTTTCTCTTGTTGCCAAGGGTCCTGGTTCGAATCCAGGGTAAGTCATGGATTTCTTGTCTCCCGAGCACCAGAGTTGGGAGGGAAGCCCCCTTACTGTCTGTGCTGACTGTGTGCCCCAGTATGAATGGTGTGTGAAGTAACCTTGCTGATGATGACAACATGCTTGCAGAATTTACTTCTTGCGTGGCCCTACCACAGGTTTGGTTATGGGTTGTGAGTTTTGGTTGCATGTAGTTAGCTGATTTTTAGTGGCCACCATCCGCCTGAAGAGTCCCAGAAGGACGAAACGCGTCGTGGATTAAGGTAACAACTTTAAATTAGCTACAGTTGTCATCAGCAGGTGAAAAGTTTTGTCGCCCCCAGCCCTTCAGGCTGGGCTTTATGTTCTCTATGCTTTCCCAACCTGTCAACCCTTCTCCAATCTAAACTAAATTATTAAATAAATCGTTTGATTTACTGTATTTACTCGCTTATAGGCCGCCTTCGAGTAAAGGCCGCACCCTTATTTTGACCACTCAGATTTTAAAGATTTGGATATAAAAACCATTGATAAATGGCTTCACATAATGGCCGCACCCCACGTTTTGAACTTGACAATTTCAAATATACCCGAGGCCTATACTCGTATTAATGGAATAAGGCTATCAGGGTCTTTTTTATTTAAATCAATTGATTTAAAGGGTATTTACTGTATTTATGCGAGACGTTAAGCAAAATCAAATCAAATCTTCTCACCAGCAAGTCCGCAAAGTTAGGAGGATGTCTGAAGGCCACAAGTAATTAGCTTTTAGTGTCTTTAGTTCTGGTCACTTGGTTGAAAGGGTTCTGTAGTTGAATTACTAGCTTTTGAGGATTCTTCTTTCGTCGTAGTATCTAGACTGCATGATTATGTGATTTCTTTCAACATCAGACTGGTATTGTTCGGAGGTTTTGCCCTAGAATAGTTATGTCTGTTATTGCTCAAAACGACACCACATTTTGCATTTTGTTGTTGAATGCCTTCTTAAGAAACAAATAAACAATTGAAGAAAAGTTTTGACGTATGAACTTTATTAAAGTACGTTTAACTCGACCATGAATCAACTTAGCAGAGATTCTTGTCAAGAGTTAGTCAAATACGAACTTAGAGGGGTGATGATGAAGAAGAATGAAAGATAAGAGAATTGCAAGTGTTTTAAACCAAGAAAAGTGGTCAAATGTCTTGGAATGGTTAGCCCACTGTCTGAGAATGTGCTTAGAAGACGCTCAAGTTGAGAGAAATAACTTCACGCCGAGCCTAATAATATAACAACGACAACCTTATAAACAATGATATCCTCTGAAAAATACAATCATAAGGAGAGGATGATATTTGACTCAGGTTATAATGGCTATAGAAAGTTCCTTGCTTGACTTGGATGCTGAAAGTGCAGAGATGGTAAAATTACGACAGAGTTAATGTCCACGGCATTTAGCACGAGCTTCGTTCAACGGACGTATGAGTTGCGCTTCTACTGACGGTGGGTGGGTTAGAAAGAGGAGACTGGTGGCGCAAAGTGCTTTATATTATTCAATATCGACCACAGTAGGCCTACTACTACTGAAATTAAAAATCAAAGATTCCAAGATGGAAAGAGTTTTAAAAATTAAAAATTTTAATGTAGGCCTACAGACAGCATATTCGTACCTAATTCCTTTGTCGTATTTGTAGAGATATGTTTTTTTTTTAGCATTTAAATTTAGAATATTTAGCATTAATTTTGACAAATTTAGCATTTTGTAGCATAAATCGGTTTCCCTTCCAACAGAACCCTAAATGTAGGGTGTTTCTGACACTTCTAATGGTAAATGATAATTAATAGGAACATTTCAATTTAATATAGGCCTAGTCATATAAAATGCTAGAATACATTGATAAACTAGTTCTCAATAGGCATAAAACACATTATTTTTAATAAAATTAGCATTTTGAATCGCCAAAATTAGCATTTGTAGCATCAAAAACCTAAAACACTAAAAATCCGTATCTCTACGTATTTGTCACAGATTTCCCCATGCCATGCTTTTCTTTAGCATTGACACTGTAAGAGGCTCATCCACTCAAAACCATTAAAGCACCCAAAAACTACTAATAAATTCAAAACCGTGATATCTTTTATCATTTTCCGATTACTAGAGATCTATACACAATTTTTCAAATTATTTGATAACTATGACAAAAAATTATATCCGGGTATCGGCATCCCTAAAATCAGCTCCATCTTCCTGATTTATCCGTCTTCTCTTTCTCCAGGACTCATCTTGTCCTACGCTTCGGTCCCCCGCTCGTCGGCCCTCCCAAAGGTCGGCCGCAGCCGATGGGCTTAGCCAACCTACCATCTACCGGTGTCCCGCCCACTCACTGGCGCCAGTACATGGCAGTACAGAGTGACGATGTGTACCATGAGTACGGGGACTGCTACTGCTCCAACCCTGCCTGGGAAATGTGCGGAATATTACCCGAAGATAATCCGTGGCATTACGCAGGCGACACCTGTTTGTCCCACCTGTTTAGCCCAGTGCTATTTCCGGAAGAGAGAGGTTACGTTAACGAGCCAGAACCGACGGATGATAATTCTGACGTTGAGTTTGTAACCGCCTGGCAAAGTTCGGGGGGTCCAGACGTTGTGGAATACATCGAGCTTAGCGACACAGAAGAAGGGGACGATCAGTTAAGTATTGTTCATGACGATACCACCTATCTTTCACAGTTCCGAGTCACTGACTTGCTTCTACGCTTAAATCTAGACCAACACCATCATATGCACAATGACAGACTACTGCAATATCCACAAATTCCTATAGCACAGAAACTTTCTCAAGACTTATATTTCCTAAGATGAGGACAAATTGGTGAATTTTTGTCCAGGATTTATTGAAACTGAGTCACCATCATCATAGCCGAAATTGGAGTTTTATAATTTATTCTGAAATGATTTGTGTACAAGTGGAACTTTCTATGTGATTGACTATTCGGCTCAACTTCTCAGTTCATGCTAATGCTAAGACCAACAAGGATGATCAAGACAGAATGTTGAACAACACAAACCGTTTAATGATGATATAGATATAAGTAAATACTGAATTTCTCATAAGCTCTCCAACTTGAGCCTCTGGAATATTGGCCAGTCAATATTGGAGGGTGTAATGTAGTAGTAGTAGTAGTATGACAACTTAGCTACCCAAATCCAAACATTTGAATATTTTTTGGGGAAAGTTTTTGTAATTCAACAACACAAAGAATATTTTTAAAATGCAATTTTGTGGGAATCAAAATATGGTTGTGGAAACTATTCTCTAATAGAAAGTAGAAACCAAAACAGGAACTAAGACAGTTCTGCTTCCAGATGCTAAAGAAAAATTGTCTATAGATACTAGCAGAGTCGATAAAGAAGTTTCCCCTTTGGGGAGGTCCCCTTACTCCCAAGTCAAAACGGAATCTAACGTCCTGCGCGCTGAGAGCGGCTCCAATGTGAAACTAATAAAAGCACTGCACGCTAAATACGGTCAGTAGATTATCGATGTGCAGTGACGCTGAAATCAACAAACAACAGACTAAACGTCAAACTTCAATTTTATTTCAATCATATTAGCCCTGGGCCCTAGTCTTTTAAAACGATTTACTTTTGATTTATTATTGTACTATAAAGTGTTGCACAGGCGTCACTGACATTTTCGTGCGAAATAATTTGATATATGCCTTGTTCAAGCCTAACGGACGTAAGTGTAGCCTAGGCCCAAGGCCACAATACAGTTTTCAGACGTAAGTACGCCTTTGGCACTCAAATCGAAATCTTGAACAATACATATTGTCGGCCTAGCTCCTAAGCTTAGGTCTACTCCATCAGAAATATCCTCATTAATAAAGAGAGTTTGCTTTATGCCAAAACATTCGCCAACATTCGATCGTATTTAATATTTTAACGTTTCCGCCATTTGTCGTCATCGACTGTTAACTACTAGTAGAAAAGTGACGTACTTTTATTGAAGTAGTTCCATCAATCGTCACACAGAGTCGCGCAGAACGTTAGATTCCCAACGCCAAAAACCGACTTTTTATTTAACCCAGGGCGGTATAGGGAGTTGGAGGACCTCCCCAACGGGGAAACTTCTTTATCGACTCTGATACTAGTATGTAGTATTGAAATAGGTACTAATAGCAAGCTGAATTAGTCCTAGGCCTATTTTTGGAGGTATACGTTTTTTAGTGTTTTAGGTTTTTGATGCAACAAAATGCTAATGTTGACTCTACAAAATGCTAATTTTAAACTTAATGTTTTTTAATAGGTACCTATTGAGACCTAGTTTAACAATTTATTCTAGCGTTTTATGTGACTACATTGAATAAATTGTTCAAATAATTCATCATTGCCATTAAAAGTGCAAGAAACACTTTGCATTTAGGGTTTTTGTGGGAAATGCTACAAAATTAATGCTAAATAGTAAACATTCTAAATTTAAATGTTAAAAAACGTATCTTACGTATAAACATATAAATAAAGGCTATTCTACATTATTGCATGCCTATAATCATTCTATGATTAGCACAGTGGGAGCTCTCCTTATGCTGTACTATTACCGTATTGAACCGACTATAGCGCGATGTTTTTTTTCCCAAAATACGATCTCAAAAACAGCACTCGCGTTATTTCCGCGCGCTTGCATTTGAAATAGCGCCTGACATAGGCCACCCGCAATACAACTCACGTGCATCGGCTGCCCGGCTCCCCGCCAGCCGATCTCGTGGCGTGAAGCGGGCGGGCGACGTAATCACGGGCTCCGCGGAAAAAGACCGCGGGAATATCGTCGCGTATCACGGGTCACGGGTTCCGCGGAAAATGACCACCAAAATAACAGTGCGTACAATTAAAAGTTTTTTCTTGGGAATCGATCCCAAATCAGTTCTTGGTCACAATGATCGATTTGTAATCCCACAATCAGACTGGTGAACTGTGGTTGGCCTATGTGAGCTTGTGCTTGGCCCTACCCTGTTGAAAAACAAAGGACTAGGCCCTAACATTGTTCAAAATGTTTTGTTGTAAGAGTGAAACTTTAGACTATTCATTCATTGCATTGTAAATAAAACATGTTTCTTGTACATTTTAATTTTCTTTAATTTTCTTCTTTTTTCTTGAAATGATGCCAAAAAATTGGGGGTCGTGTTATATTCGAGATCGTGCTATATTCGGTCCAATACGGTAATACTTGGGTTGGGTGCATGTTGGGCTGGCTTAGTAAGCCATAAATGCAGGCATATTTAAAGAAGGTTAAATGTGAATCCAACTAACCAATAGGCCTACTAGTACTGCATTGCATTTTTAGTTTAGTCTCTTGGTGTCTATTCAATAACAAGTTTTCTTCAGGTTCCACTAGTGCTTGTATATGATCCTGCCATATAATAGAAAGGCAGTTATTGTGGAAAAAAATAAAACAATTTTTGTTTTTGGTAAAGTGCTGAATTGGAAATGTTTCCCGATGAACAGTGAAGCTATTTATTTTGATCTACTGGAAAGAAATTATGGCGCGAAAACAAATGACGAAGATTTTCATTAAGTTCCATCCCGACTCCGCGCCCCAGCCCTACTTTAATGCAATACTAGTTGCATGTCTAGACAATAGGGTTGTTTTGCCACCACTGCCTGTGTTAAATTCAGGGAGAAGACTGTATGCTATTCACATTACAGTACTTGTTTGCTTTGTAAGGTTATAAATTCCACTGCCTTGTTGATGTTTTGTTGCAGGATAACGCGCGTCAACCTGAAAGATAGCCTGCGTCTGACAGACGACGGAATGTACGACTTCACGCTGACTCTCTGATGCTGCTTAACGCAGTGCAACTGCACAACGCGAAGGTCGACTAGCTAGAGCAATTTCTTCTTAGAGGTAACAATCTGCTCCTAGACGAC